>SRMA01026204.1:0-45572 GCA_007224835.1 Danionella cerebrum | reverse complement strand
AAAGTACACACAGTTTCTTGAGAGAAACACATTGTAGGAGGAATATTTTTAGGAACCAGGATTATCACTAAATCCAAAATGCATTCAAGAGCCCAGATAGCTCAGTCAGTAGAGCATAAGACTTTTAATCTAATGGTCCAGTGTTCAAGTCCTTGTTTGGGCGGGGGAGAACAATTCTACCTTATGATAACACTTTAAGTACTTTTAGCAATCTCATCATACAAAGTACACGCAGTTTCTTGAGAGAAACACATTGTAGGAGGAATATTTTTAGGAACCAGGATTATTACTAAATCCAAATTGCATTCAAGAGCCCAGATAGCTCAGTCGGTAGAGCATCAGACTTTTAATCTGAGGGTCCAGGGTTCAAGTCCCTGTTTGGGCGGGTAAGAACAAACTGACCTTTTGATAACACTTTAAAAACTTTTAGCAGTCTCATCATTCCAAAAAGCTTTTTGCCAGAGGATAATCTTAGAAACCAGGGTGATCACTACAGCCAACACACCAACTAGAGCCCAGATAGCTCAGTTGGTAGAGCATCAGACTTTAAATCTGAGGGTCGAGGTTTCAGTCCCTATTTAGAAGAGCAAGAACAATCCACAGTCTCTAAAAGGAAACACACTGTTGGAGTAGGCCATCCTTAAGAAGGAAAATGTTAACTTAATCAGCTTTTTGTGGTGGAGCCTGAATAGGTACAGTCTGTAGAACAAATGTCTTCCATTTTAGTTTAAGGCAATGTTTTAGTTGACAAAAATTTTTAGCAATATTTGTCTTTTCAATTGAGGTTATTTTATGGCAAACAAAACAATCCAAGTACTAGATGTCCCTTTATAGAACATTTTGCCAGAGGAATATCTTAAGACACCAGGATTATCACTGAAGCCAAACTACCAACTAGAGCCCAGATAGCTCAGTCTGTAGAGCATCAGACTTTTAATCTGAGGGCCCATGGTCCAGACCGCAGTTTCGGCAGGCAAGGACAATCCTTCCATTTGATAACACTTTAAGTACTTTTAGCAATCTCATCATACAAAGTACACACAGTTTCTTGAGAGAAACACATTGTAGGAGGAATATTTTAGGAACCAGGATTATCACTAAATCCAAAATGCATTCAAGAGCCCAGATAGCTCAGTCAGTAGAGCATAAGACTTTTAATCTAATGGTCCAGGGTTCAAGTCCTTGTTTGGGCAGGGGAGAACAATTCTACCTTATGATAACAATTTAAGTACTTTTAGCAGTCTCATCGTACAAAAAGCTTTTTGCCAGAGGATAATCTTTAGAAACCAGGATTATCACTACAGCCAATAAAACAACTAGAGCCCAGATAGCTCAGTCGGTAGAGCATCAGACTTTTAATCTGAGGGTCCAGGGTTCAAGTCCCTGTTTGGGCGGGTAAGAACAAACCTACCTTTTGATAACACTTTAAGTACTTATAGCAATCTCATTATACAAGAAGCTCTCACCCAGAGGATAATCTTTAGAAACCAGGATTATCAGTTAAGACAACACACCAACTAGAGCCTAGATAGCTCAGTTGGTAGAGCATCAGACTTTAAATATGAGGGTCCAAGTTTTATTCCCTGTTTGGAAGAGCAAGAACAATCCGCAGTTTCTTATAAGTAAAGTATTGTAGGAGGTGGCCATCCTTAAGAAGGAAAATGTTCACTTAAACAGTATTTGTGGTAGAGTCTGGATAGGTCAGTCTGTAGAGCAAATGTCTTCCATTTCAGTTCAAGGCAATGTTTTAGTTTACAAAAATTTTTTGCAATTTTTGTCTTTTTAATTGGGGTTGTTTTATGGCAAACACAACAATCCAAGAACTAGATGTCCCTCTATAGAACATTTTGCCAGAGGAATATCTTAAGACACCAGGATTATCACTGAAGCCAAACTACCAACTAGAGTTCAGATGGCATTGTCAGTAGAGCATAAGACTTTAAATCTGAGGGTCAAGGGTCCAGGTCCCTGTTTGAGAGGGCAATAACAATCCTATCTTTTGATAACACTTTAAGTACTTTTAGCAATCTCATCATACAAAGTACACGCAGTTTCTTGAGAGAAACACATTGTAGGAGGAATATTTTTTAGGAACCAGGATTATCACTAAATCAGACTTTTAATCTGAGGGACCATGGTCCAGACCGCAGTTTCGGCAGGCAAGGACAATCCTTCCATTTGATAACACTTCAAGTACTTTTAGCAATCTCATCATACAAAGTACACACAGTTTCTTGAGAGAAACACATTGTAGGAGGAATATTTTTAGGAACCAGGATTATCACTAAATCCAAAATGCATTCAAGAGCCCAGATGGCTCAGTCAGTAGAGCACAAGACTTTTAATCTAATGGTCCAGGGTTCAAGTCCTTGTTTGGGCAGGGGAGAACAATTCTACCTTATGATAACAATTTAAGTACTTTTAGCAGTCTCATCATCCAAAAAGCTTTTTGCCAGAGGATAATCTTAGAAACCAGGGTTATCACTGCAGCCAACACACCAAACAGAGCCCAGATAGCTCAGTTGCTAGAGCATCAGACTTTAAAACTGAGGGTCGAGGTTTGAAGTCCAGTGTTTAGAAGAGCAAGAACTATCCACAGTTTCTCAAAGGAAACACACTGTAGGAGGTGGCCATCCTTAAGAAGGAAAATGTTAACTTAATCAGTTTTTTGTGGTGGAGCCTGAATAGGTACAGTCTGTAGAACAAATGTCTTCCATTTTAGTGCAAGGCAATGTTTTAGTTGACAAAAATTTTTAGCAATATTTGTCTTTTCAATTGAGGTTATTTTATGGCAAACAAAACAATCCAAGTACTAGATGTCCCTTTATAGAACATTTTGCCAGAGGAATATCTTAAGACACCAGGATTATCACTGAAGCCAAACTATCAACTAGAGCCCAGATAGCTCAGTCTGTAGAGCATCAGACTTTTAATCTGAGGGACCATGGTCCAGACCGCAGTTTCGGCAGGCAAGGACAATCCTTCCATTTGATAACACTTTAAGTACTTTTAGCAATCTCATCATACAAAGTACACACAGTTTCTTGAGAGAAACACATTGTAGGAGGAATATTTTTAGGAACCAGGATTATCACTAAATCAAAAATGCATTCAAGAGCCCAGATAGCTCAGTCAGTAGAGCATAAGACTTTTAATCTAATGGTCCAGGGTTCAAGTCCTTGTTTGGGCAGGGGAGAACAATTCTACCTTTTGATAACACTTTAAGTACTTATAGCAATCTCATTATACAAGAAGCTCTCTGCCCGAGGATAATCTTTAGAAACCAGGATTATCAGTTAAGACAACACACCAACTAGAGCCCAGATAGCTCAGTTGGTAGAGCATCAGACTTTAAATCTGAGGGTCGAGGTTTCAAGTCCCTATTTAGAAGAGCAAGAACAATCCACAGTCTCTAAAAGGAAACACACTGTTGGAGTAGGCCATCCTTAAGAAGGAAAATGTTCACTTAAACAGTATTTGTGGTAGAGTCTGGATAGGTCAGTCTGTAGAGCAAATGTCTTCCATTTCAGTTCAAGGCAATGCTTTAGTTGACAAAAAAATTTTGCAATATTTGTCTTTTCAATTGGGGTTGTTTTATGGCAAACACAACAATCCAAGAACTAGATGTCCCTTTATAGAACATTTTGCCAGAGGAATATCTTAAGACACCAGGATTATCACTAAAGCCAAACTACCAACTAGAGCCCAGATAGCTCAGTCTGTAGAGCATCAGACTTTTAATCTGAGGGACCATGGTCCAGACCGCAGTTTCGGCAGGCAAGGACAATCCTTCCATTTGTTAACACTTTAAGTACTTTTAGCAATCTCATCATACAAAGTACACACAGTTTCTTGAGAGAAACACATTGTAGGAGGAATATTTTAGGAACCAGGATTATCACTAAATCAGACTTTTAATCTGAGGGACCATGGTCCAGACCGCAGTTTCGGCAGGCAAGGACAATCCTTCCATTTGATAACACTTTAAGTACTTTTAGCAATCTCATCATACAAAGTGCACGCAGTTTCTTGAGAGAAACACATTGTAGGAGGAATATTTTTAGGAACCAGGATTATCACTAAATCCAAAATGCATTCAAGAGCCCAGATAGCTCAGACAGTAGAACATAAGACTTTTAATCTAATGGTCCAGGGTTCAAGTCCTTGTTTGGGCAGGGGAGAACAATTCTACCTTATGATAACAATTTAAGTACTTTTAGCAGTCTCATCGTACAAAAAGCTTTTTGCCAGAGGATAATCCTTAGAAACCAGGATTATCACTACAGCCAATAAAACAACTAGAGCCCAGATAGCTCAGTTGGTAGAGCATCAGACTTTAAATCTGAGGGTCGAGGTTTCAAGTCCCTATTTAGAAGAGCAAGAACAATCCACAGTCTCTAAAAGGAAACACACTTTTGGAGTAGGCCATCCTTAGGAAGGAAAATGTTAACTTAATCAGCTTTTTGTGGTGGAGCCTGAATAGGTACAGTCTGTAGAACAAATGTCTTCCATTTTAGTGCAAGGCAATGTTTTAGTTGACAAAAATTTTTAGCAATATTTGTCTTTTCAATTGAGGTTATTTTATGGCAAACAAAACAATCCAAGTACTAGATGTCCCTTTATAGAACATTTTGCCAGAGGAATATCTTAAGACACCAGGATTATCACTGAAGCCAAACTACCAACTAGAGCCCAGATAGCTCAGTCTGTAGAGCATCAGACTTTTAATCTGAGGGACCATGGTCCAGACCGCAGTTTCGGCAGGCAAGGACAATCCTTCCATTTGATAACACTTTAAGTACTTTTAGCAATCTCATCATACAAAGTACACACAGTTTCTTGAGAGAAACACATTGTAGGAGGAATATTTTTAGGAACCAGGATTATCACTAAATCCAAAATGCATTCAAGAGCCCAGATAGCTCAGTCAGTAGAGCATAAGACTTTTAATCTAATGGTCCAGGGTTCAAGTCCTTGTTTGGGCAGGGGAGAACAATTCTACCTTATGATAACAATTTAAGTACTTTTAGCAGTCTCATCATACAAAAAGCTTTTTGCCAGAGGATAATCTTTAGAAACCAGGATTATCACTACAGCCAACAAAACAACTAGAGCCCAGATAGCTCAGTCGGTAGAGCATCAGACTTTTAATCTGAGGGTCCAGGGTTCAAGTCCCTGTTTGGGCGGGTAAGAACAAACCTACCTTTTGATAACACTTTAAGTACTTATAGCAATCTCATTATACAAGAAGCTCTCTGCCCGAGGATAATCTTTAGAAACCAGGATTATCAGTTAAGACAACACACCAAGTTGGTAGAGCATCAGACTTTAAATATGAGGGTCCAAGTTTAATTCCCTGTTTGGAAGAGCAAGAACAATCCGCAGTTTCTTATAAGTAAAGTATTGTAGGAGGTGGCCATCCTTAAGAAGGAAAATGTTCACTTAAACAGTATTTGTGGTAGAGTCTGGATAGGTCAGTCTGTAGAGCAAATGTCTTCCATTTCAGTTCAAGGCAATGTTTTAGTTTACAAAAAATTTTTGCAATTTTTGTCTTTTTAATTGGGGTTGTTTTATGGCAAACACAACAATCCAAGAACTAGATGTCCCTTTATAGAACATTTTGCCAGAGGAATATCTTAAGACACCAGGATTATCACTGAAGCCAAACTACCAACTAGAGTTCAGATGGCATTGTCAGTAGAGCATAAGACTTTAAATCTGAGGGTCAAGGGTCCAGGTCCCTGTTTGAGAGGGCAATAACAATCCTATCTTTTGATAACACTTTAAGTACTTTTAGCAATCTCATCATACAAAGTACACGCAGTTTCTTGAGAGAAACACATTGTAGGAGGAATATTTTTAGGAACCAGGATTATCACTAAATCAGACTTTTAATCTGAGGGACCATGGTCCAGACCGCAGTTTCGGCAGGCAAGAACAATCCTACCATTTGATAACACTTTAAGTACTTTTAGCAATCTCATCATACAAAGTACACACAGTTTCTTGAGAGAAACACATTGTAGGAGGAATATTTTTAGGAACCAGGATTATCACTAAATCCAAAATGCATTGAAGAGCCCAGATAGCTCAGTCAGTAGAGCATAAGACTTTTAATCTAATGGTCCAGGGTTCAAGTCCTTGTTTGGGCAGGGGAGAACAATTCTACCTTATGATAACAATTAAAGTACTTTTAGCAGTCTCATCGTACAAAAAGCTTTTTGCCAGAGGATAATCTTTAGAAACCAGGATTATCACTACAGCCAATAAAACAACTAGAGCCCAGATAGCTTAGTCGGTAGAGCATCAGACTTTTAATCTGAGGGTCCAGGGTTCAAGTCCCTGTTTGGGCGGGTAAGAACAAACCTACCTTTTGATAACACTTTAAGCACTTATAGCAATCTCATTATACAAGAAGCTCTCTGCCCGAGGATAATCTTTAGAAACCAGGATTATCAGTTAAGACAACACACCAAGTTGGTAGAGCATCGGACTTTAAATATGAGGGTCCAAGTTTAATTCCCTGTTTGGAAGAGCAAGAACAATCCGCAGTTTCTTATAAGTAAAGTATTGTAGGAGGTGGCCATCCTTAAGAAGGAAGATGTTCACTTAAACAGTATTTGTGGTAGAGTCTGGATAGGTCAGTCTGTAGAGCAAATGTCTTCCATTTCAGTTCAAGGCAATGTTTTAGTTTACAAAAATTTTTTGCTATTTTTGTCTTTTTAATTGGGGTTGTTTTATGGCAAACACAACAATCCAAGAACTAGATGTCCCTTTATAGAACATTTTGCCAGAGGAATATCTTAAGACACCAGGATTATCACTGAAGCCAAACTACCAACTAGAGTTCAGATGGCATTGTCAGTAGAGCATAAGACTTTAAATCTGAGGGTCAAGGGTCCAGGTCCCTGTTTGAGAGGGCAATAACAATCCTATCTTTTGATAACACTTTAAGTACTTTTAGCAATCTCATCATACAAAGTACACGCAGTTTCTTGAGAGAAACACATTGTAGGAGGAATATTTTTAGGAACCAGGATTATCACTAAATCCAAAGTGCATTCAAGAGCCCAGATAGCTCAGTCGGTAGAGCATCAGACTTTTAATCTGAGGGTCCAGGGTTCAAGTTCTGTTTGGGCGGGTAAGAACAAACTGACCTTTTGATAACACTTTAAGTACTTTTAGCAGTCTCATCATCCAAAAAGCTTTTGCCAGAGGATAATCTTAGAAACCAGGGTGATCACTACAGCCAACACACCAACTAGAGCCCAGATAGCTCATTTGGTAGAGCATCAGACTTTAAATCTGAGGGTCGAGGTTTCAAGTCCCTATTTAGAAGAGCAAGAACAATCCACAGTCTCTAAAAGGAAACACACTGTTTGGAGTAGGCCATCCTTAAGAAGGAAAATGTTAACTTAATCAGCTTTTTGTGGTGGAGCCTGAATAGGTACAGTCTGTAGAACAAATGTCTTCCATTTTAGTGCAAGGCAATGTTTTAGTTGACAAAAATTTTTAGCAATATTTGTCTTTTCAATTGAGGTTATTTTATGGCAAACAAAACAATCCAAGTACTAGATGTCCCTTTATAGAACATTTTGCCAGAGGAATATCTTAAGACACCAGGATTATCACTGAAGCCAAACTACCAACTAGAGCCCAGATAGCTCAGTCTGTAGAGCATCAGACTTTTAATCTGAGGGACCATGGTCCAGACCGCAGTTTCAGCAGGCAAGGACAATCCTTCCATTTGATAACACTTTAAGTACTTTTAGCAATCTCATCATACAAAGTACACACAGTTTCTTGAGAGAAACACATTGTAGGAGGAATATTTTTAGGAACCAGGATTATCACTAAATCCAAAATGCATTCAAGAGCCCAGATAGCTCAGACAGTAGAGCATAAGACTTTTAATCTAATGGTCCAGGGTTCAAGTCCTTGTTTGGGCAGGGGAGAACAATTCTACCTTATGATAACAATTTAAGTACTTTTAGCAGTCTCATCGTACAAAAAGCTTTTTGCCAGAGGATAATCTTTAGAAACCAGGATTATCACTACAGCCAGTAAAACAACTAGAGCCCAGATAGCTCAGTCGGTAGAGCATAAGACTTTTAATCTAATGGTCCAGGGTTCAAGTCCTTGTTTGGGCGGGTATGAACAAACCTACCTTTTGATAACACTTTAAGTACTTATAGCAATCTCATTATACAAGAAGCTCTCTGCCAGAGGATAATCTTTAGAAACCAGGATTATCAGTTAAGACAACACACCAACTAGAGCCTAGATAGCTCAGTTGGTAGAGCATCAGACTTTAAATATGAGGGTCCAAGTTTAATTCCCTGGTTGGAAGAGCAAGAACAATCCACAGTTTCTTAAAAGAAAAGTATTGTAGGAGGTGGCCATCCTTAAGAAGGAAATTGTTCACTTAAACAGTATTTGTGGTAGAGTCTGGATAGGTCAGTCTGTAGAGCAAATGTCTTCCATTTCAGTTCAAGGCAATGTTTTAGTTTACAAAAAATTTTTGCAATTTTTGTCTTTTTAATTGGGGTTGTTTTATGGCAAACACAACAATCCAAGAACTAGATGTCCCTTTATAGAACATTTTGCCAGAGGAATATCTTAAGACACCAGGATTATCACTGAAGCCAAACTACCAACTAGAGTTCAGATGGCATTGTCAGTAGAGCATAAGACTTTAAATCTGAGGGTCAAGGGTTCAAGTCCTTGTTTGGGCAGGGGAGAACAATTCTACCTTATGATAACACTTTAAGTACTTATAGCAATCTCATTATACAAGAAGCTCTCTGCCAGAGGATAATCTTTAGAAACCAGGATTATCAGTTAAGACAACACACCAACTAGAGCCCAGATAGCTCAGTTGGTAGAGCATCAGACTTTAAATCTGAGGGTCGAGGTTTCAAGTCCCTATTTAGAAGAGCAAGAACAATCCACAGTCTCTAAAAGGAAACACACTGTTGGAGTAGGCCATCCTTAAGAAGGAAAATGTTAACTTAATCAGCTTTTTGTGGTGGAGCCTGAATAGGTACAGTCTGTAGAACAAATGTCTTCCATTTTAGTGCAAGGCAATGTTTTAGTTGACAAAAATTTTTAGCAATATTTGTCTTTTCAATTGAGGTTATTTTATGGCAAACAAAACAATCCAAGTACTAGATGTCCCTTTATAGAACCTTTTGCCAGAGGAATATCTTAAGACACCAGGATTATCACTGAAGCCAAACTACCAACTAGAGCCCAGATAGCTCAGTCAGTAGAGCATAAGACTTTAAATCTGAGGGACCATGGTCCAGACCGCAGTTTCGGCAGGCAAGGACAATCCTTCCATTTGTTAACACTTTAAGTACTTTTAGCAATCTCATCATACAAAGTACACACAGTTTCTTGAGAGAAACACATTGTAAGAGGAATATTTTTAAGAACCAGGATTATCACTAAATCCAAAATGCATTCAAGAGCCCAGATAGCTCAGTCAGTAGAGCACAAGACCTTTAATCTAATGGTCCAGGGTTCAAGTCCTTGTTTGGGCAGGGGAGAACAATTCTACCTTATGATAACAATTTAAGTACTTTTAGCAGTCTCATCGTACAAAAAGCTTTTTGCCAGAGGATAATCTTTAGAAACCAGGATTATCACTACAGCCAATAAAACAACTAGAGCCCAGATAGCTCAGTCGGTAGAGCATCAGACTTTTAATCTGAGGGTCCAGGGTTCAAGTCCCTGTTTGGGCGGGTAAGAACAAACCTACCTTTTGATAACACTTTAAGTACTTATAGCAATCTAATTATACACGAAGCTTTCTGCCAGAGGATAATCTTTAGAAACCAGGATTATCAGTTAAGACAACACACCAACTAGAGCCTAGATAGCTCAGTTGGTAGAGCATCAGACTTTAAATATGAGGGTCCAAGTTTAATTCCCTGTTTGGAAGAGCAAGAACAATCCGCAGTTTCTTATAAGTAAAGTATTGTAGGAGGTGGCCATCCTTAAGAAGGAAAATGTTCACTTAAACAGTATTTGTGGTAGAGTCTGGATAGGTCAGTCTGTAGAGCAAATGTCTTCCATTTCAGTTCAAGGCAATGTTTTAGTTGACAAAAAATTTTTGCAATATTTGTCTTTTCAATTGGGGTTGTTTTATGGCAAACACGACAATCCAAGAACTAGATGTCCCTTTAAAGAACATTTTGCTAGAGGAATATCTTAAGACTCCAGGATTATCACTGAAGCCAAACTACCAACTAGAGTTCAGATGGCATTGTCAGTAGAGCATAAGACTTTAAATCTGAGGGTCAAGGGTCCAGGTCCCTGTTTGAGAGGGCAATAACAATCCTATCTTTTGATAACACTTTAAGTACTTTTAGCAATCTCATCATACAAAGTACACTCAGTTTCTTGAGAGAAACACATTGTAGGAGGAATATTTTTAGGAACCAGGATTATCACTAAATCCAAAATGCATTCAAGAGCCCAGATAGCTCAGTCAGTAGAGCACAAGACCTTTAATCTAATGGTCCAGGGTTCAAGTCCTTGTTTGGGCAGGGGAGAACAATTCTACCTTATGATAACAATTTAAGTACTTTTAGCAGTCTCATCGTACAAAAAGCTTTTTGCCAGAGGATAATCCTTAGAAACCAGGATTATCACTACAGCCAATAAAACAACTAGAGCCCAGATAGCTCAGTTGGTAGAGCATCAGACTTTAAATCTGAGGGTCGAGGTTTCAAGTCCCTATTTAGAAGAGCAAGAACAATCCACAGTCTCTAAAAGGAAACACACTGTTGGAGTAGGCCATCCTTAAGAAGGAAAATGTTAACTTAATCAGCTTTTTGTGGTGGAGCCTGAATAGGTACAGTCTGTAGAACAAATGTCTTCCATTTTAGTGCAAGGCAATGTTTTAGTTGACAAAAATTTTTAGCAATATTTGTCTTTTCAATTGAGGTTATTTTATGGCAAACAAAACAATCCAAGTACTAGATGTCCCTTTATAGAACATTTTGCCAGAGGAATATCTTAAGACACCAGGATTATCACTAAAGCCAAACTACCAACTAGATCCCAGATAGCTCAGTCTGTAGAGCATCAGACTTTTAATCTGAGGGACCATGGTCCAGACCGCAGTTTCGGCAGGCAAGGACAATCCTTCCATTTGTTAACACTTTAAGTACTTTTAGCAATCTCATCATACAAAGTACACACAGTTTCTTGAGAGAAACACATTGTAGGAGGAATATTTTTAGGAACCAGGATTATCACAAAATCCAAAATGCATTCAAGAGCCCAGATAGCTCAGTCAGTAGAGCATAAGACTTTTAATCTAATGGTCCAGGGTTCAAGTCCTTGTTTGGGCAGGGGAGAACAATTCTACCTTATGATAACAATTTAAGTACTTTTAGCAGTCTCATCGTACAAAAAGCTTTTTGCCAGAGGATAATCTTTAGAAACCAGGATTATCACTACAGCCAATACAACAACTAGAGCCCAGATAGCTCAGTCGGTAGAGCATCAGACTTTTAATCTGAGGGTCCAGGGTTCAAGTCCCTGTTTGGGCGGGTAAGAACAAGCCTACCTTTTGATAACACTTTAAGTACTTATAGCAATCTCATTATACAAGAAGCTCTCTGCCCGAGGATAATCTTTAGAAACCAGGATTATCAGTTAAGACAACACACCAACTAGAGCCTAGATAGCTCAGTTGGTAGAGCATCAGACTTTAAATATGAGGGTCCAAGTTTAATTCCCTGTTTGGAAGAGCAAGAACAATCCGCAGTTTCTTATAAGTAAAGTATTGTAGGAGGTGGCCATCCTTAAGAAGGAAAATGTTCACTTAAACAGTATTTGTGGTAGAGGCTGGATAGGTCAGTCTGTAGAGCAAATGTCTTCCATTTCAGTTCAAGGCAATGTTTTAGTTTACAAAAAAATTTTGCAATTTTTGTCTTTTTAATTAGGGTTGTTTTATGGCAAACACAACAATCCAAGAACTAGATGTCCCTTTATAGAACATTTTGCCAGAGGAATATCTTAAGACACCAGGATTATCACTGACGCCAAACTACCAACTAGAGTTCAGATGGCATTGTCAGTAGAGCATAAGACTTTAAATCTGAGGGTCAAGGGTCCAGGTCCCTGTTTGAGAGGGCAATAACAATCCTATCTTTTGATAACACTTTAAGTACTTTTAGCAATCTCATCATACAAAGTACACGCAGTTTCTTGAGAGAAACACATTGTAGGAGGAATATTTTTAGGAACCAGGATTATCACTAAATCAGACTTTTAATCTGAGGGACCATGGTCCAGACCGCAGTTTCGGCAGGCAAGGACAATCCTTCCATTTGATAACACTTTAAGTACTTTTAGCAATCTCATCATACAAAGTACACACAGTTTCTTGAGAGAAACACATTGTAGGAGGAATATTTTTAGGAACCAGGATTATCACTAAATCCAAAAATGCATTCAAGAGCCCAGATAGCTCAGTCAGTAGAGCACAAGACCTTTAATCTAATGGTCCAGGGTTCAAGTCCTTGTTTGGGCAGGGGAGAACAATTCTACCTTATGATAACAATTTAAGTACTTTTAGCAGTCTCATCGTACAAAAAGCTTTTTGCCAGAGGATAATCTTTAGAAACCAGGATTATCACTACAGCCAATAAAACAACTAGAGCCCAGATAGCTCAGTCGGTAGAGCATCAGACTTTTATTCTAAGGGTCCAGGGTTCAAGTCCCTGTTTGGGCGGGTAAGAACAAACCTACCTTTTGATAACACTTTAAGTATTTATAGCAATCTCATTATACAAGAAGCTCTCTGCCCGAGGATAATCTTTAGAAACCAGGATTATCAGTTAAGACAACACACCAACTAGAGCCCAGATAGCTCAGTTGGTAGAGCATCAGCCTTTAAATCTGACGGTTCAAGTTTAATTCCCTGTTTGGAAGAGCAAGAACAATCCACAGTTTCTTAAAAGTAAAGTATAGTAGGAGATGGCCATCCTTAAGAAGGAAAATGTTCACTTAAACAGTATTTGTGGTAGAGTCTGGATAGGTCAGTCTGTAGAGCAAATGTCTTCCATTTCAGTTCAAGGCAATGTTTTAGTTTACAAAAAATTTTTGCAATTTTTGTCTTTTTAATTGGGGTTGTTTTATGGCAAACACAACAATCCAAGAACTAGATGTCCCTTTATAGAACATTTTGCCAGAGGAATATCTTAAGACTCCAGGATTATCACTGAAGCCAAACTACCAACTAGAGTTCAGATGGCATTGTCAGTAGAGCATAAGACTTTTAATCTAATGGTCCAGGGTTCAAGTCCTTGTTTGGGCAGGGGAGAACAATTCTACCTTATGATAACACTTTAAGTACTTTTAGCAATCTCAT
The DNA here is from genome assembly GCA_007224835.1 of Danionella cerebrum. Lineage (NCBI taxonomy): Eukaryota > Metazoa > Chordata > Actinopteri > Cypriniformes > Danionidae > Danionella > Danionella cerebrum. Next base: position 32,182 of record SRMA01026204.1, on the reverse strand, counting down.
TATACAAAGTACACGCAGTTTCTTGAGAGAAACACATTGTAGGAGGAATATTTTTAGGAACCAGGATTATCACTAAATCCAAAGTGCATTCAAGAGCCCAGATAGCTCAGTCGGTAGAGCATCAGACTTTTAATCTGAGGGTCCAGGGTTCAAGTCCCTGTTTGGGCGGGTAAGAACAAACTGACCTTTTGATAACACTTTAAGTACTTTTAGCAGTCTCATCATCCAAAAAGCTTTTTGCCAGAGGATAATCTTAGAAACCAGGGTGATCACTACAGCCAACACACCAACTAGAGCCCAGATAGCTCAGTTGGTAGAGCATCAGACTTTAAATCTGAGGGTCGAGGTTTCAAGTCCCTATTTAGAAGAGCAAGAACAATCCACAGTCTCTAAAAGGAAACACACTGTTGGGGGAGGCCATCCTTAAGAAGGAAAATGTTAACTTAATCAGTTTTTTTGTGGTGGAGCCTGAATAGGTACAGTCTGTAGAACAAATGTCTTCCATTTTAGTGCAAGGCAATGTTTTAGTTGACAAAATTTTTTAGCAATATTTGTCTTTTCAATTGAGGTTGTTTTATGGCAAACAAAACAATCCAAGTACTAGATGTCCCTTTATAGAACATTTTGCCAGAGGAATATCTTAAGACACCAGGATTATCACTGAAGCCAAACTACCAACTAGAGCCCAGATAGCTCAGTCTGTAGAGCATCAGACTTTTAATCTGAGGGACCATGGTCCAGACCGCAGTTTCGGCAGGCAAGGACAATCCTTCCATTTGATAACACTTTAAGTACTTTTAGCAATCTCATCATACAAAGTACACACAGTTTCTTGAGAGAAACACATTGTAGGAGGAATATTTTAGGAACCAGGATTATCACTAAATCCAAAATGCATTCAAGAGCCCAGATAGCTCAGTCAGTAGAGCATAAGACTTTTAATCTAATGGTCCAGGGTTCAAGTCCTTGTTTGGGCAGGGGAGAACAATTCTACCTTATGATAACAATTTAAGTACTTTTAGCAGCCTCATCGTACAAAAAGCTTTTTGCCAGAGGATAATCTTTAGAAACCAGGATTATCACTACAGCCAATAAAACAACTAGAGCCCAGATAGCTCAGTCGGTAGAGCATCAGACTTTTGATCTGAGGGTCCAGGGTTCAAGTCCCTGTTTGGGCGGGTAAGAACAAACCTACCCTTTGATAACACTTTAAGTACTTATAGCAATCTCATTATACAAGAAGCTCTCTGCCAGAGGATAATCGTTAGAAACCAGGATTATCAGTTAAGACAACACACCAACTAGAGCCTAGATAGCTCAGTTGGTAGAGCATCAGACTTTAAATATGAGGGTCCAAGTTTAATTCCCTGTTTGGAAGAGCAAGAACAATCCACAGTTTCTTATAAGTAAAGTATTGTAGGAGGTGGCCATCCTTAAGAAGGAAAATGTTCACTTAAACAGTATTTGTGGTAGAGTCTGGATAGGTCAGTCTGTAGAGCAAATGTCTTCCATTTCAGTTCAAGGCAATGTTTTAGTTTACAAAAAATTTTTGCAATTTTTGTCTTTTTAATTGGGGTTGTTTTATGGCAAACACAACAATCCAAGAACTAGATGTCCCTTTATAGAACATTTTGCCAGAGGAATATCTTAAGACACCAGGGTTATCACTGAAGCCAAACTACCAACTAGAGTTCAGATGGCATTGTCAGTAGAGCATAAGACTTTAAATCTGAGGGTCAAGGGTCCAGGTCCCTGTTTGAGAGGGCAATAACAATCCTATCTTTTGATAACACTATAAGTACTTTTAGCAATCTCATCATACAAAGTACACGCAGTTTCTTGAGAGAAACACATTGTAGGAGGAATATTTTTAGGAACGAGGATTATCACTAAATCCAAAGTGCATTTAAGAGCCCAGATAGCTCAGTCGGTAGAGCATCAGACTTGTAATCTGAGGGTCCAGGGTTCAAGTCCCTGTTTGGGCGGGTAAGAACAAACTGACCTTTTGATAACACTTTAAGTACTTTTAGCAGTCTCATCATCCAAAAAGTTTTTTGCCAGAGGATAATCTTAGAAACCAGGGTTATCACTGCAGCCAACACACCAACTAGAGCCCAGATAGCTCAGTTGGTAGAGCATCAGACTTTAAATGTGAGGGTCGAGGTTTCAAGTCCCTATTTAGAAGAGCAAGAACAATCCACAGTCTCTAAAAGGAAACACACTGTTGGAGTAGGCCATCCTTAAGAAGGAAAATGTTAACTTAATCAGTTTTTTGTGGTGGAGCCTGAATAGGTACAGTCTGTAGAACAAATGTCTTCCATTTTAGTGCAAGGCAATGTTTTAGTTGACAAAATTTTTTAGCAATATTTGTCTTTTCAATTGAGGTTATTTTATGGCAAACAAAACAATCCAAGTACTAGATGTCCCTTTATAGAACATTTTGCCAGAGGAATATCTTAAGACACCAGGATTATCACTGAAGCCAAACTACCAACTAGAGCCCAGATAGCTCAGTCTGTAGAGCATCAGACTTTTAATCTGAGGGACCATGGTCCAGACCGCAGTTTCGGCAGGCAAGGACAATCCTTCCATTTGATAACACTTTAAGTACTTTTAGCAATCTCATCATACAAAGAACACACAGTTTCTTGAGAGAAACACATTGTAGGAGGAATATTTTTAGGAACCAGGATTATCACTAAATCCAAAATGCATTCAAGAGCCAGATAGCTCAGTCAGTAGAGCATAAGACTTTTAATCTAATGGTCCAGGGTTCAAGTCCTTGTTTGGGCAGGGGAGAACAATTCTACCTTATGATAACAATTTAAGTACTTTTAGCAGTCTCATCGTACAAAAAGCTTTTTGCCAGAGGATAATCTTTAGAAACCAGGATTATCACTACAGCCAATAAAACAACTAGAGCCCAGATAGCTCAGTCGGTAGAGCATCAGACTTTTAATCTGAGGGTCCAGGGTTCAAGTCCCTGTTTGGGCGGGTAAGAACAAACTGACCTTTTGATAACACTTTAAGTACTTTTAGCAGTCTCATCATCCAAAAAGCTTTTTGCCAGAGGATAATCTTAGAAACCCGGGTGATCACTACAGCCAACACACCACCTAGAGCCCAGATAGCTCAGTTGGTAGAGCATCAGACTTTAAATGTGAGGGTCGAGGTTTCAAGTCCCTATTTAGAAGAGCAAGAACAATCCACAGTCTCTAAAAGGAAACACACTGTTGGAGTAGGCCATCCTTAAGAAGGAAAATGTTAACTTAATCAGTTTTTTGTGGTGGAGCCTGAATAGGTACAGTCTGTAGAACAAATGTCTTCCATTTTAGTGCAAGGCAATGTTTTAGTTGACAAAAAATTTAGCAATATTTGTCTTTTCAATTGAGGTTATTTTATGGCAAACAAAACAATCCAAGTACTAGATGTCCCTTTATAGAACATTTTGCCAGAGGAATATCTTAAGACACCAGGATTATCACTGAAGCCAAACTACCAACTAGAGCCCAGATAGCACAGTCTGTAGAGCATCAGACTTTTAATCTGAGGGACCATGGTCCAGACCGCAGTTCCGGCAGGCAAGGACAATCCTTCCATTTGATAACACTTTAAGTACTTTTAGCAATCTCATCATACAAAGTACACACAGTTTCTTGAGAGAAACACATTGTAGGAGGAATATTTTTAGGAACCAGGATTATCACTAAATCCAAAATGCATTCAAGAGCCCAGATAGCTCAGTCAGTAGAGCATAAGACTTTTAATGTAATGGTCCAGGGTTCAAGTCCTTGTTTGGGCAGGGGAGAACAATTCTACCTTATGATAACACTTTAAGTACTTTTAGCAATCTCATTATACAAAGTACACGCAGTTTCTTGAGAGAAACACATTGTAGGAGGAATATTTTTAGGAACCAGGATTATCACTAAATCCAAAGTGCATTCAAGAGCCCAGATAGCTCAGTCGGTACAGCATCAGACTTTTGATCTGAGGGTCCAGGGTTCAAGTCCCTGTTTGAGCGGGTAAGAACAAACTGACCTTTTGATAACACTTTAAGTACTTTTAGCAGTCTCATCATCCAAAAAGCATTTTGCCAGAGGATAATCTTAGAAACCCGGGTGATCACTACAGCCAACACACCAACTAGAGCCCAGATAGCTCAGTTGGTAGAGCATCAGACTTTAAATGTGAGGGTCGAGGTTTCAAATCCCTATTTAGAAGAGCAAGAACAATCCACAGTCTCTAAAAGGAAACACACTGTTGGAGTAGGCCATCCTTAAGAAGGAAAATGTTAACTTAATCATTTTTTTGTGGTGGAGCCTGAATAGGTACAGTCTGTAGAACAAATGTCTTCCATTTTAGTGCAAGGCAATGTTTTAGTTGACAAAAATTTTTAGCAATATTTGTCTTTTCAATTGAGGTTATTTTATGGCAAACAAAACAATCCAAGTACTAGATGTCCCTTTATAGAACATTTTGCCAGAGGAATATCTTAAGACACCAGGATTATCACTGAAGCCAAACTACCAACTAGAGCCCAGATAGCTCAGTCTATAGAGCATCAGACTTTTAATCTGAGGGACCATGGTCCAGACCGCAGTTTCGGCAGGCAAGGACAATCCTTCCATTTGATAACACTTTAAGTACTTTTAGCAATCTCATCATACAAAGTACACACAGTTTCTTGAGAGAAACACATTGTAGGAGGAATATTTTTAGGAACCAGGATTATCACTAAATCCAACATGCATTTAAGAGCCCAGATGGCTCAGTCAGTAGAGCATAAGACTTTTAATCTAATGGTCCAGGGTTCAAGTCCTTGTTTGGGCAGGGGAGAACAATTTTACCTTATGATAACAATTTAAGTACTTTTAGCAGTCTCATCATACAAAAAGCTTTTTGCCAGAGGATAATCTTTAGAAACCAGGATTATCACTACAGCCAATAAAACAACTAGAGCCCAGATAGCTCAGTCGGTAGAGCATCAGACTTTTAATCTGAGGGTCCAGGGTTCAAGTCCCTGTTTGGGCGGGTAAGAACAAACCTACCTTTTGATAACACTTTAAGTACTTATAGCAATCTCATTATACAAGAAGCTCTCTGCCCGAGGATAATCTTTAGAAACCAGGATTATCAGTTAAGACAACACACCAAGTTGGTAGAGCATCAGACTTTAAATATGAGGGTCCAAGTTTAATTCCCTGTTTGGAAGAGCAAGAACAATCCGCAGTTTCTTATAAGTAAAGGATTGTAGGAGGTGGCCATCCTTAAGAAGGAAAATGTTCACTTAAACAGTATTTGTGGTAGAGTCTGGATAGGTCAGTCTGTAGAGCAAATGTCTTCCATTTCAGTTCAAGGCAATGTTTTAGTTTACAAAAATTTTTTGCACTTTTTGTCTTTTTAATTGGGGTTGTTTTATGGCAAACACAACAATCCAAGAACTAGATGTCCCTCTATAGAACATTTTGCCAGAGGAATATCTTAAGACACCAGGATTATCACTGAAGCCAAACTACCAACTAGAGTTCAGATGGCATTGTCAGTAGAGCATAAGACTTTAAATCTGAGGGTCAAGGGTCCAGGTCCCTGTTTGAGAGGGCAATAACAATCCTATCTTTTGATAACACTTTAAGTACTTTTAGCAATCTCATCATACAAAGTACACGCAGTTTCTTGAGAGAAACACATTGTAGGAGGAATATTTTTAGGAACCAGGATTATCACTAAATCAGACTTTTAATCTGAGGGACCATGGTCCAGACCGCAGTTTCGGCAGGCAAGGACAATCCTTCCATTTGATAACACTTTAAGTACTTTTAGCAATCTCAGCATACAAAGTACACGCAGTTTCTTGAGAGAAACACATTGTAGGAGGAATATTTTTAGGAACCAGGATTATCACTAAATCCAAAAATGCATTCAAGAGCCCAGATAGCTCAGTCAGTAGAGCACAAGACCTTTAATCTAATGGTCCAGGGTTCAAGTCCTTGTTTGGGCAGGGGAGAACAATTCTACCTTATGATAACAATTTAAGTACTTTTAGCAGTCTCATCGTACAAAAAGCTTTTTGCCAGAGGATAATCCTTAGAAACCAGGATTATCACTACAGCCAATAAAACAACTAGAGCCCAGATAGCTCAGTTGGTAGAGCATCAGACTTTAAATCTGAGGGTCGAGGTTTCAAGTCCCTATTTAGAAGAGCAAGAACAATCCACAGTCTCTAAAAGGAAACACACTGTTGGAGTAGGCCATCCTTAAGAAGGAAAATGTTAACTTAATCAGTTTTTTGTGGTGGAGCCTGAATAGGTACAGTCTGTAGAACAAATGTCTTCCATTTTAGTGCAAGGCAATGTTTTAGTTGACAAAAATTTTTAGCAATATTTGTCTTTTCAATTGAGGTTATTTTATGGCAAACAAAACAATCCAAGTACTAGATGTCCCTTTATAGAACATTTTGCCAGAGGAATATCTTAAGACACCAGGATTATCACTGAAGCCAAACTACCAACTAGAGCCCAGATAGCTCAGTCTGTAGAGCATCAGACTTTTAATCTGAGGGACCATGGTCCAGACCGCAGTTTCGGCAGGCAAGGACAATCCTTCCATTTGATAACACTTTAAGTACTTTTAGCAATCTCATCATACAAAGTACACACAGTTTCTTGGTTTCTTGGTACCAGGATTATCACTACAGCCAATAAAACAACTAGAGCCCAGATAGCTCAGTCGGTAGAGCATCAGACTTTTAATCTGAGGGTCCAGGGTTCAAGTCCCTGTTTGGGCGGGTAAGAACAAACCTACCTTTTAATAACACTTTAAGTACTTATAGCAATCTCATTATACAAGAAGCTCTCTGCCCGAGGATAATCTTTAGAAACCAGGATTATCAGTTAAGACAACACACCAAGTTGGTAGAGCATCAGACTTTAAATATGAGGGTCCAAGTTTAATTCCCTGTTTGGAAGAACAAGAACAATCCGCAGTTTCTTATAAGTAAAGTATTGTAGGAGGTGGCCATCCTTAAGAAGGAAAATGTTCACTTAAACAGTATTTGTGGTAGAGTCTGGATAGGTCAGTCTGTAGAGCAAATGTCTTCCATTTCAGTTCAAGGCAATGTTTTAGTTTACAAAAAAATTTTGCAATTTTTGTCTTTTTAATTGGGGTTGTTTTATGGCAAACACAACAATCCAAGAACTAGATGTCCCTTTATAGAACAGTTTGCCAGAGGAATATCTTAAGACACCAGGAGTATCACTGAAGCCAAACTACCAACTAGAGGTCAGATGGCATTGTCAGTAGAGCATAAGACTTTAAATCTGAGGGTCAAGGGTCCAGGTCCCTGTTTGAGCGGGCAATAACAATCCTACCTTTTGATAACACTTTAAGTACTTTTAGCAATCTCATCATACAAAGTACACGCAGTTTCTTGAGAGAAGCACATTGTAGGAGGAATATTTTTAGGAACCAGGATTATCACTAAATCCAAAGTGCATTCAAGAGCCCAGATAGCTCAGTCGGTAGAGCATCAGACTTTTAATCTGAGGGTCCAGGGTTCAAGTCCTTGTTTGGGCAGGGGAGAACAATTCTACCTTATGATAACAATTTAAGTACTTTTAGCAGTCTCATCGTACAAAAAGCTTTTTACCAGAGGATAATCCTTAGAAACCAGGATTATCACTACAGCCAATAAAACAACTAGAGCCCAGATAGCTCAGTTGGTAGAGCATCAGACTTTAAATCTGAGGGTCGAGGTTCCAAGTCCCTATTTAGAAGAGCAAGAACAATCCACAGTCTCTAAAAGAAAACACACTGTTGGAGTTGGCCATCCTTAAGAAGGAAAATGTTAACTTAATCAGTTTTTTGTGGTGGAGCCTGAATAGGTACAGTCTGTAGAACAAATGTCTTCCATTTTAGTGCAAGGCAATGTTTTAGTTGACAAAAATTTTTAGCAATATTTGTCTTTTCAATTGAGGTTATTTTATGGCAAACAAAACAATCCAAGTACTAGATGTCCCTTTATAGAACATTTTGCCAGAGGAATATCTTAAGACACCAGGATTATCACTGAAGCCAAACTACCAACTAGAGTTCAGATGGCATTGTCAGTAGAGCATAAGACTTTAAATCTGAGGGTCAAGGGTCCAGGTCCCTGTTTGAGAGGGCAATAACAATCCTATCTTTTGATAACACTTTAAGTACTTTAAGCAATCTCATTATACAAGAAGCTCTCTGCCCGAGGATAATCTTTAGAAACCAGGATTATCAGTTAAGACAACACACCAACTAGAGCCTAGATAGCTCAGTTGGTAGAGCATCAGACTTTAAATATGAGGGTCCAAGTTTAATTCCCTGTTTGGAAGAGCAAGAACAATCCGCAGTTTCTTATAAGTAAAGTATTGTAGGAGGTGGCCATCCTTAAGAAGGAAAATGTTCACTTAAACAGTATTTGTGGTAGAGTCTGGATAGGTCAGTCTGTAGAGCAAATGTCTTCCATTTCAGTTCAAGGCAATGTTTTAGTTTACAAAAAAATTTTGCAATTTTTGTCTTTTTAATTGGGGTTGTTTTATGGCAAACACAACAATCCAAGAACTAGATGTCCCTTTATAGAACATTTTGCCAGAGGAATATCTTAAGACACTAGGATTATCACTGAAGCCAAACTACCAACTAGAGTTCAGATGGCATTGTCAGTAGAGCATAAGACTTTAAATCTGAGGGTCAAGGGTCCAGGTCCCTGTTTGGGAGGGCAAGAACAATCCTATCTTTTGATAACACTTTAAGTACTTTTAGCAATCTCATCATACAAAGTACACGCAGTTTCTTGAGAGAAACACATTGTAGGAGGAATATTTTTAGGAACCAGGATTATCACTAAATCCAAAGTGCATTCAAGAGCCCAGATAGCTCAGTCGGTAGAGCATCAGACTTTTAATCTGAGGGTCCAGGGTTCAAGTCCCTGTTTGAGCGGGTAAGAACAAACTGACCTTTTGATAACACTTTAAGTACTTTTAGCAGTCTCATCATCCAAAAAGCTTTTTGCCAGAGGATAATCTTAGAAACCAGGGTGATCACTACAGCCAACACACCAACTAGAGCCCAGATAGCTCAGTTGGTAGAGCATCAGACTTTAAATCTGAGGGTCGAGGTTTCAAGTCCCTATTTAGAAGAGCAAGAACAATCCACAGTCTCTAAAAGGAAACACACTGTTGGAGTTGGCCATCCTTAAGAAGGAAAATGTTAACTTAATCAGTTTTTTTGTGGTGGAGCCTGAATAGGTACAGTCTGTAGAACAAATGTCTTCCATTTTAGTGCAAGGCAATGTTTTAGTTGACAAAAATTTTTAGCAATATTTGTCTTTTCAATTGAGGTTATTTTATGACAAACAAAACAATCCAAGTACTAGATGTCCCTTTATAGAACATTTTGCCAGAGGAATATCTTAAGACACCAGGATTATCACTGAAGCCAAACTACCAACTAGAGCCCAGATAGCTCAGTCGGTAGAGCATCAGACTTTTAATCTGAGGGACCATGGTCCAGACCGCAGTTTCGGCAGGCAAGGACAATCCTTCCATTTGATAAAACTTTAAGTACTTTTAGCAATCTCATCATACAAAGTACACACAGTTTCTTGAGAGAAACACATTGTAGGAGGAATATTTTTAGGAACCAGGATTATCACTAAATCCAAAATGCATTCAAGAGCCCAGATAGCTCAGTCAGTAGAGCATCAAACTTTTAATCTGAGGGTCCAGGGTTCAAGTCCCTGTTTGGTGGGGAAAGAACAAACCTACCTTTTGATAACACTTTAAGTATTTATAGCAATCTCATCATACAAGAAGCTCTCTGCCAGAGGATAATCTTTAGAAACCAGGATTATCAGTTAAGACAACACACCAACTAGAGCCCAGATAGCTCAGTTGGTAGAGCATCAGACTTTAAATATGAGGGTCCAAGTTTAATTCCCTGTTTGGAAGAGCAAGAACAATCCGCAGTTTCTTATAAGTAAAGTATTGTAGGAGGTGGCCATCCTTAAGAAGGAAAATGTTCACTTAAACAGTATTTGTGGTAGAGTCTGGATAGGTCAGTCTGTAGAGCAAATGTCTTCCATTTCAGTTCAAGGCAATGTTTTAGTTTACAAAAATTTTTTGCAATTTTTGTCTTTTTAATTGGGGTTGTTTTATGGCAAACACAACAATCCAAGAACTAGATGTCCCTTTATAGAACATTTTGCCAGAGGAATATCTTAAGACACCAGGATTATCACTGAAGCCAAACTACCAACTAGAGTTCAGATGGCATTGTCAGTAGAGCATAAGACTTTAAATCTGAGGGTCAAGGGTCCAGGTCCCTGTTTGAGAGGGCAATAACAAACCTACCTTTTGATAACACTTTAAGTACTTTTAGCAATCTCATCATACAAAGTACACTCAGTATCTTGAGAGAAACACATTGTAGGAGGAATATTTTTAGGAACCAGGATTATCACTAAATCCAAAATGCGTTCAAGAGCCCAGATTGCTCAGTCAGTAGAGCATAAGACTTTTAATCTAATGGTCCAGTGTTCAATTCCTTGTTTGGGCGGGGGAGAACAATTCTACCTTATGATAACAATTTAAGTACTTTTAGCAGTCTCATCATACAAAAAGCTTTTTGCCAGAGGATAATCTTAGAAACCAGGATTATCACTACAGCCAACAAAACAACTAGAGCCCAGATAGCTCAGTCGGTAGAGCATCAGACTTTTAATCTGAGGGTCCAGGGTTCAAGTCCCTGTTTGGGCGGGTAAGAACAAATCTACCTTTTGATAACACTTTAAGTCCTTATAGCAATCTCATTATACAAGAAGCTCTCTGCACAAGGATAACCTTTAGAAACCAGGATTATCAGTTAAGACAACACACCAACTAGAGCCAAGATAGCTCAGTTGGTAGAGCATCAGACTTTAAATATGAGGGTCCAAGTTTAATTCCCTGTTTGGAAGAGCAAGAACAATCCGCAGTTTCTTATAAGTAAAGTATTGTAGGAGGTGGCCATCCTTAAGAAGGAAAATGTTCACTTAAACAGTATTTGTGGTAGAGTCTGGATAAGTCAGTCTGTAGAGCAAATGTCTTCCATTTCAGTTCAAGCCATTGTTTTAGTTTACAAAAATTTTTTGCAATTTTTGTCTTTTTAACTGGGGTTGTTTTATGGTAAACACAACAATCCAAGAACTAGATGTCCCTTTATAGAACATTTTGCCAGAGGAATATCTTAAGACACCAGGATTATCACTGAAGCCAAACTACCAACTAGAGTTCAGATGGCATTGTCAGTAGAGCATAAGACTTTAAATCTGAGGGTCAAGGGTCCAGGTCCCTGCTTGAGAGGGCAATAACAATCCTATCTTTTGATAACACTTTAAGTACTTTTAGCAATCTCATCATACAAAGTACACACAGTTTCTTGAGAGAAACACATTGTAAGAGGAATATTTTTAAGAACCAGGATTATCACTAAATCCAAAATGCATTCAAGAGCCCAGATAGCTCAGTCAGTAGAGCATAAGACTTTTAATCTAATGGTCCAGGGTTCAAGTCCTTGTTTGGGCAGGGGAGAACAATTCTACCTTATGATAACAATTTAAGTACTTTTAGCAGTCTCATCGTACAAAAAGCTTTTTGCCAGAGGATAATCTTTAGAAACCAGGATTATCACTACAGCCAACAAAACAACTAGCGCCCAGATAGCTCAGTCGGTAGAGCATCAGACTTTTAATCTGAGGGTCCAGGGTTCAAGTCAGTGTTTGGGCGGGTAAGAACAAACCTACCTTTTGACAACACTTTAAGTACTTATAGCAATCTCATTATACAAGAAGCTCTCTGCCAGAGGATAATCTTTAGAAACCAGGATTATCAGTTAAGACAACACACCAACTAGAGCCTAGATAGCTCAGTTGGTAGAGCATCAGACTTTAAATCTGAGGGTCGAGGTTTGAAGTCCCTTGTTTAGAAGAGCAAGAACTATCCACAGTTTCTCAAAGGAAACACACTGTAGGAGGTGGCCATCCTTAAGAAGGAAAATGTTAACTTAATCAGTTTTTTTGTTTTGGAGCCTTAATAGGTACAGTCTGTAGAACAAATGTCTTCCATTTTAGTGCAAGGCAATGTTTTAGTTGACAAAATTTTTTAGCAATATTTGTCTTTTCAATTGAGGTTATTTTATGGCAAACAAAACTAGAGTCCCAAAACAAGTACTAGATGTCCCTTTATAGAACATTTTGCCAGAGGAATATCTTAAGACACCAGGATTATCACTGAAGCCAAACAACCAACTAGAGCCCAGATAGCTCAGTCGGTAGAGCATCAGACTTTTAATCTGAGGGACCATGGTCCAGGCCGCTGTTTCGGCAGGCAAGGACAATCCTACCTTTTAATAAAACTTTAAGTACTTTGAGCAATCTCATTATACAAAGAGCACACAGTTTCTTGAGAGAAACATATTGTAGGAGGAAAATTTTTAGGAACCAGGATTGTCACTACAGCCAACAAAACAACTAGAGCCCAGATAGCTCAGTTGGTAGAGCATCAGACTTTAAATATGAGGGTCCAAGTTTAATTCCCTGTTTGGAACAATCCACAGTTTCTTAAAAGAAAAGTATTGTAGGAGGTGGCCATCCTTAAGAAGGAAAATGTTCACTTAAACAGTATTTCTGGTAGAGTCTGTAGAGCAAATGTCTTCCATTTCAGTTCAAGGCAATGTTTTAGTTGACAAACAAATTTTGCAATATTTGTCTTTTCAATTGGGGTTGTTTTATGGCAAACACAACAATCCAAGAACTAGATGTCTCTTTATAGAACATTTTGCCAGAGGAATATCTTAAGACTCCAGGATTATCACTGAAGCCAAACTACCAACTAGAGTTCAGATGGCATTGTCAGTAGAGCATAAGACTTTAAATCTGAGGGTCAAGGGTCCAGGTCCCTGTTTGAGAGGGCAATAACAATCCTATCTTTTGATAACACTTTAAGTACTTTTAGCAATCTCATCATACAAAGTACACGCAGTTTCTTGAGAGAAACACATTGTAGGAGGAATATTTTTAGGAACCAGGATTATCACTAAATCCAAAATGCGTTCAAGAGCCCAGATTGCTCAGTCAGTAGAGCATAAGACTTTTAATCTAATGGTCCAGTGTTCAAGTCCTTGTTTGGGCAGGGGAGAACAATTCTACCTTATGATAACAATTTAAGTACTTTTAGCAGTCTCATCGTACAAAAAGCTTTTTGCCAGAGGATAATCTTTAGAAACCAGGATTATCACTACAGCCAAAAAAACAACTAGAGCCCAGATAGCGCAGTCGGTAGAGCATCAGACTTTTAATCTGAGGGTCCAGGGTTCAAGTCCCTGTTTGGGCGGGTAAGAACAAATCTACCTTTTGATAACACTTTAAGTACTTATAGCAATCTCATTATACAAGAAGCTCTCTGCCCGAGGATAATCTTTAGAAACCAGGATTATCAGTTAAGACAACACACCAAGTTGGTAGAGCATCAGACTTTAAATATGAGGGTCCAAGTTTAATTCCCTGTTTGGAAGAGCAAGAACAATCCGCAGTTTCTTATAAGTAAAGGATTGTAGGAGGTGGCCATCCTTAAGAAGGAAAATGTTCACTTAAACAGTATTTGTGGTAGAGTCTGGATAGGTCAGTCTGTAGAGCAAATGTCTTCCATTTCAGTTCAAGGCAATGTTTTAGTTTACAAAAATTTTTTGCAATTTTTGTCTTTTTAATCTGAGGGTCGAGGTTTCAAGTCCCTATTTAGAAGAGCAAGAACAATCCACAGTCTCTAAAAGGAAACACACTGTTGGAGTTGGCCATCCTTAAGAAGGAAAATGTTAACTTAATCAGTTTTTTGTGGTGGAGCCTGAATAGGTACAGTCTGTAGAACAAATGTCTTCCATTTTAGTGCAAGGCAATGTTTTAGTTGACAAAAATTTTTAGCAATATTTGTCTTTTCAATTGAGGTTATTTTATGGCAAACAAAACAATCCAAGTACTAGATGTCCCTTTATAGAACATTTTGCCAGAGGAATATCTTAAGACACCAGGATTATCACTGAAGCCAAACTACCAACTAGAGCCCAGATAGCTCAGTCTGTAGAGCATCAGACTTTTAATCTGAGGGACCATGGTCCAGACCGCAGTTTCGGCAGGCAAGGACAATCCTTCCATTTGATAACACTTTAAGTACTTTTAGCAATCTCATCATACAAAGTACACACAGTTTCTTGAGAGAAACACATTGTAGGAGGAATATTTTTAGGAACCAGGATTATCACTAAATCCAAAATGCATTCAAGAGCCCAGATAGCTCAGTCAGTAGAGCATAAGACTTTTAATCTAATGGTCCAGGGTTCAAGTCCTTGTTTGGGCAGGGGAGAACAATTCTACCTTATGATAACAATTTAAGTACTTTTAGCAGTCTCATCGTACAAAAAGCTTTTTGCCAGAGGATAATCTTTAGAAACCAGGATTATCACTACAGCCAAAAAAACAACTAGAGCCCAGATAGCGCAGTCGGTAGAGCATCAGACTTTTAATCTGAGGGTCCAGGGTTCAAGTCCCTGTTTGGGCGGGTAAGAACAAATCTACCTTTTGATAACACTTTAAGTACTTATAGCAATCTCATTATACAAGAAGCTCTCTGCCCGAGGATAATCTTTAGAAACCAGGATTATCAGTTAAGACAACACACCAAGTTGGTAGAGCATCAGACTTTAAATATGAGGGTCCAAGTTTAATTCCCTGTTTGGAAGAGCAAGAACAATCCGCAGTTTCTTATAAGTAAAGGATTGTAGGAGGTGGCCATCCTTAAGAAGGAAAATGTTCACTTAAACAGTATTTGTGGTAGAGTCTGGATAGGTCAGTCTGTAGAGCAAATGTCTTCCATTTCAGTTCAAGGCAATGTTTTAGTTTACAAAAATTTTTTGCAATTTTTGTCTTTTTAATTGGGGTTGTTTTATGGCAAACACAACAATCCAAGAACTAGATGTCCCTTTATAGAACATTTTGCCAGAGGAATATCTTAAGACACCAGGATTATCACTGAAGCCAAACTACCAACTAGAGTTCAGATGGCATTGTCAGTAGAGCATAAGACTTTAAATCTGAGGGTCAAGGGTCCAGGTCCCTGTTTGAGAGGGCAATAATAATCCTATCTTTTGATAACACTTTAAGTACTTTTAGCAATCTCATCATACAAAGTACACGCAGTTTCTTGAGAGAAACACATTGTAGGAGGAATATTTTTAGGAACCAGGATTATCACTAAATCCAAAGTGCATTCAAGAGCCCAGATAGCTCAGTCGGTAGAGCATCAGACTTTTAATCTGAGGGTCCAGGGTTCAAGTCCCTGTTTGGGCGGGTAAGAACAAACTGACCTTTTGATAACACTTTAAGTACTTTTAGCAGTCTCATCATCCAAAAAGCTTTTTGCCAGAGGATAATCTTAGAAACCAGGGTGATCACTACAGCCAACACACCAACTAGAGCCCAGATAGCTCAGTTGGTAGAGCATCAGACTTTAAATCTGAGGGTCGAGGTTCAAGTCCCTATTTAGAAGAGCAAGAACAATCCACAGTCTCTAAAAGGAAACACACTGTTGGAGTTGGCCATCCTTAAGAAGGAAAATGTTAACTTAATCAGTTTTTTGTGGTGGAGCCTGAATAGGTACAGTCTGTAGAACAAATGTCTTCCATTTTAGTGCAAGGCAATGTTTTAGTTGACAAAATTTTTTAGCAATATTTGTCTTTTCAATTGAGGTTATTTTATGGCAAACAAAACAATCCAAGTACTAGATGTCCCTTTATAGAACATTTTGCCAGAGGAATATCTTAAGACACCAGGATTATCACTGAAGCCAAACTACCAACTAGAGTTCAGATGGCATTGTCAGTAGAGCATAAGACTTTAAATCTGAGGGTCAATGGTCCAGGTCCCTGTTTGAGAGGGCAATAACAATCCTATCTTTTGATAACACTTTAAGTACTTTAAGCAATCTCATCATACAAAGTACACGCAGTTTCTTGAGAGAAACACATTGTAGGAGGAATATTTTTAGGAACGAGGATTATCACTAAATCCAAAGTGCATTTAAGAGCCCAGATAGCTCAGTCGGTAGAGCATCAGACTTTTAATCTGAGGGTCCAGGGTTCAAGTCCCTGTTTGGGCGGGTAAGAACAAACTGACCTTTTGATAACACTTTAAGTACTTTTAGCAGTCTCATCATCCAAAAAGCTTTTTGCCAGAGGATAATCTTAGAAACCAGGGTGATCACTACAGCCAACACACCAACTAGAGCCCAGATAGCTCAGTTGGTAGAGCATCAGACTTTAAATCTGAGGGTCGAGGTTTCAAGTCCCTATTTAGAAGAGCAAGAACAATCCACAGTCTCTAAAAGGAAACACACTGTTGGAGTAGGCCATCCTTAAGAAGGAAAATGTTAACTTAATCAGCTTTGTGTGGTGGAGCCTGAATAGGTACAGTCTGTAGAACAAATGTCTTCCATTTTAGTGCAAGGCAATGTTTTAGTTGACAAAATTTTTTAGCAATATTTGTCTTTTCAATTGAGGTTGATTTATGGCAAACAAAACAATCCAAGTACTAGATGTCCCTTTATAGAACATTTTGCCAGAGGAATATCTTAAGACACCAGGATTATCACTGAAGCCAAACTACCAACTAGAGCCCAGATAGCTCAGTCTGTAGAGCATCAGACTCTTAATCTGAGGGACCATGGTCCAGACCGCAGTTTCGGCAGGCAAGGACAATCCTTCCATTTGATAACACTTTAAGTACTTTTAGCAATCTCATCATACAAAGTACACGCAGTTTCTTGAGAGAAACACATTGTAGGAGGAATATTTTTAGGAACCAGGATTATCACTAAATCCAAAATGCATTCAAGAGCCCAGATAGCTCAGTCAGTAGAGCATAAGACTTTTAATCTAATGGTCCAGGGTTCAAGTCCTTGTTTGGGCAGGGGAGAACAATTCTACCTTATGATAACAATTTAAGTACTTTTAGCAGTCTCATCGTACAAAAAGCTTTTTGCCAGAGGATAATCTTTAGAAACCAGGATTATCACTACAACCAATAAAACAACTAGAGCCCAGATAGCTCAGTCGGTAGAGCATCAGACTTTTAATCTGAGGGTCCAGGGTTCAAGTCCCTGTTTGGGCGGGTAAGAACAAACTGACCTTTTGATAACACTTTAAGTACTTTTAGCAGTCTCATCATCCAAAAAGCTTTTTGCCAGAGGAAAATCTTAGAAACCCGGGTGATCACTACAGCCAACACACCAACTAGAGCCCAGATAGCTCAGTTGGTAGAGCATCAGACTTTAAATGTGAGGGTCGAGGTTTCAAGTCCCTATTTAGAAGAGCAAGAACAATCCACAGTCTCTAAAAGGAAACACACTGTTGGCGTAGGCCATCCTTAAGAAGGAAAATGTTAACTTAATCAGCTTTTTGTGGTGGAGCCTTAATAGGTACAGTCTGTAGAACAAATGTCTTCCATTTTAGTGCAAGGCAATGTTTTAGTTGACAAAAATTTTTAGCAATATTTGTCTTTTCAATTGAGGTTATTTTATGGCAAACAAAACAATCCAAGTACTAGATGTCCCTTTATAGAACATTTTGCCAGAGGAATATCTTAAGACACCAGGATTATCACTGAAGCCAAACTACCAACTAGGGCCCAGATAGCTCAGTCTGTAGAGCATCAGACTTTTAATCTGAGGGACCATGGTCCAGACCGCAGTTTCGGCAGGCAAGGACAATCCTTCCATTTGATAACACTTTAAGTACTTTTAGCAATCTCATCATACAAAGTACACACAGTTTCTTGAGAGAAACACATTGTAGGAGGAATATTTTTAGGAACCAGGATTATCACTAAATCCAAAATGCATTCAATATCCCAGATAGCTCAGACAGTAGAGCATAAGACTTTTAATCTAATGGTCCAGGGTTCAAGTCCTTGTTTGGGCAGGGGAGAACAATTCTACCTTATGATAACACTTTAAGTACTTTTAGCAGTCTCATTATCCAAAAAGCTTTTTGCCAGAGGATAATCTTAGAAACCAGGATTATCACTACAGCCAACAAAACAACTAGAGCCCAGATAGCTCAGTCGGTAGAGCATCAGACTTTAAATCTGAGGGTCCAGGGTTCAAGTCCCTGTTTGGGCGGGTAAGAACAATCCTACCTTTTGATAACACTTTAAGTACTTATAGCAATCTCATTATACAAGAAGCTCTCTGCCCGAGGATAATCTTTAGAAACCAGGATTATCAGTTAAGACAACACACCAACTAGAGCCCAGATAGCTCATTTGGTAGAGCATCAGACTTTAAATATGAGGGTCCAAGTTTAATTCCCTGTTTGGAAGAGCAAGAACAATCCACAGTTTCTTAAAAGAAAAGTATTGTAGGAGGTGGCCATCCTTAAGAAGGAAAATGTTCACTTAAACAGTATTTGTGGTAGAGTCTGGATAAGTCAGTCTGTAGAGCAAATGTCTTCCATTTCAGTTCAAGCCAATGTTTTAGTTTACAAAATTTTTTTGCAATTTTTGTCTTTTTAATTGGGGTTGTTTTATGGTAAACACAACAATCCAAGAACTAGATGTCCCTTTATAGAACATTTTGCCAGAGGAATATCTTAAGACACCAGGATTATCACTGAAGCCAAACTACCAACTAGAGTTCAGATGGCATTGTCAGTAGAGCATAAGACTTTAAATCTGAGGGTCAAGGGTCCAGGTCCCTGTTTGAGAGGGCAATAACAATCCTATCTTTTGATAACACTTTAAGTACTTTTAGCAATCTCATCATACAAAGTACACGCAGTTTCTTGAGAGAAACACATTGTAGGAGGAATATTTTTAGGAACCAGGATTATCACTAAATCCAAAGTGCATTCAAGAGCCCAGATAGCTCAGTCGGTAGAGCATCAGACTTTTGATCTGAGGGTCCAGGGTTCAAGTCCCTGTTTGAGCGGGTAAGAACAAACTGACCTTTTGATAACACTTTAAGTACTTTTAGCAGTCTCATAATCCAAAAAGCTTTTTGCCAGAGGATAATCTTAGAAACCAGGGTGATTACTACAGCCAACACACCAACTAGAGCCCAGATAGCTCAGTTGGTAGAGCATCAGACTTTAAATCTGAGGGTCGAGGTTCCAAGTCCCTATTTAGAAGAGCAAGAACAATCCACAGTCTCTAAAAGAAAACACACTGTTGGAGTTGGCCATCCTTAAGAAGGAAAATGTTAACTTAATCAGTTTTTTTGTGGTGGAGCCTGAATAGGTACAGTCTGTAGAACAAATGTCTTCCATTTTAGTGCAAGGCAATGTTTTAGTTGACAAAAATTTTTAGCAATATTTGTCTTTTCAATTGAGGTTATTTTATGGCAAACAAAACAATCCAAGTACTAGATGTCCCTTATAGAACATTTTGCCAGAGGAATATCTTAACCTCTTAAGCCCTGAGGCCTATTTTCCGAAAATCCTATACTTTTACTTTTTAAGGCATTTCTCAGCTTTTACAAGGCCTAAACTGCAAATCTTGGTATCAAATGAAGATAGGTTCTTGGGGAGTGGTGTGGATGAGTTAATTTGACAGTCAAGAACACTGGGTAAGAGTAATTGATGTTGGAATGGCCAAAAAATGAACTCCGCCTAAAAAAAAACACATGTTTCCTCCAATATCTCCTTATTTTACTTATAACGAAGCAAATAAACACAATCAATTGTAACCACTACATGTCAAGGACATCTGTAGCAAGTTTGGTGTTCATACTACAAGAAACTAATATTCTGTAAAGGTTTTGATTGAACAAAGTTCAGGCGTAATCCATGTTGGCACAGTTTGGCACAATTTGGCACAATAATTGAAATATGGAAAAATCTTGTCCAAAGCTTCGGCTACGTTCATGGTCTTCTTTTCTTGCTTACGGGACATGATTTCAGCAAAAAAACTCCTAAAGAAACGCTGTAAAGGGGGGGTGGAAGCTCATTTACGCCATCTTGCTGCGCTTTTGGGAACCTTTCATTCACAAACGCTTTCGACGTCGAGCTTCTGAGTGTCCCTACCCCCCGACCATCTGTCCAATCCGTGAGCTCTATACATCGCTGGAAAGCTCTGATTCTGAGGAAACCAATCAGCTCAACCATTTTGAGACTGACTGGATCGCCGACGAATCATACGACGCGCAGCGTGGAGAGACGTGCTCTTACGCACGGGGAGTCATTCCATATTTGGTGACGTAAGAGGAGCACTGGAGCAACAGAAAAAACACAAAATGGACTTTTCGCGAAGCTATCGACCGGACATAACAACAAACGGACTTTTATCGCTATGGAAATAACTTTTTGTTGAAAAAACGGCAAAGGTAAGACAAGATTTACATGCTTGCTTGGTTTTTGCTGGCGTTTTTTCGGGGAACTTTAGCTCCCTGCTCTGAAATACTTCATGCAATGTAAATGAGTTGCATATTGCTGGATTCAGCTGGTTGTTAGCTTTCATTTAATGTAAAGGTTTGGGTGTTTCCGTTTATATTGTGGATACATATCGCACATAAACAAAAACTTGGTCATGAATTATAATCCGGCTATGTTGTTGTTTATTTGCATGGCGTTAGAGCTGTGGTTAACGGATATGAAATTGAATTAGATACGTTTTTAGAGGAGTTTCCGCTGAACACAACAGTATTTAATATGTGTGGGTTATTCTCAGGGTTAGTGAGCTATGAGTGAAAATGTAACGCACAAGGGGGCAAGTCCCCGGTACCGGGGACTCTCGGGCTTAAGAGGTTAAGACACCAGGATTATCACTGAAGCCAAACTACCAACTAGAGCCCAGATAGCTCAGTCGGTAGAGCATCAGACTTTTAATCTGAGGGACCATGGTCCAGACCGCAGTTTCGGCAGGCAAGGACAATCCTTCCATTTGATAACACTTTAAGTACTTTTAGCAATCTCATCATACAAAGTACACGCAGTTTCTTGAGAGAAACACATTGTAGGAGGAATATTTTTAGGAACCAGGATTATCACTAAATCCAAAATGCATTCAAGAGCCCAGATAGCTCAGTCAGTAGAGCATCAGACTTTTAATCTGAGGGTCCAGGGTTCAAGTCCCTGTTTGGTGGGGAAAGAACAAACCTACCTTTTGATAACACTTTAAGTATTTATAGCAATCTCATCATACAAGAAGCTCTCTGCCAGAGGATAATCTTTAGAAACCAGGATTATCAGTTAAGACAACACACCAACTAGAGCCCAGATAGCTCAGTTGGTAGAGCATCAGACTTTAAATATGAGGGTCCAAGTTTAATTCCCTGTTTGGAAGAGCAATAACAATCCGCAGTTTCTTATAAGTAAAGTATTGTAGGAGGTGGCCATCCTTAAGAAGGAAAATGTTCACTTAAACATTATTTGTGGTAGAGTCTGGATAGGTCAGTTTGTAGAGCAAATGTCTTCCATTTCAGTTCAAGGCAATGTTTTAGTTTACAAAAATTTTTTGCAATTTTTGTCTTTTTAATTGGGGTTGTTTTATGGCAAACACAACAATCCAAGAACTAGATGTCCCTTTATAGAACATTTTTCCAGAGGAATATCTTAAGACACCAGGATTATCACTGAAGCCAAACTACCAACTAGAGTTCAGATGGCATTGTCAGTAGAGCATAAGACTTTAAATCTGAGGGTCAAGGGTCCAGGTCCCTGTTTGAGAGGGCAATAACAATCCTATCTTTTGATAACACTTTAAGTACTTTTAGCAATCTCATCATACAAAGTACACGCAGTTTCTTGAGAGTAACATATTGTAGGAGGAAAATTTTTAGGAACCAGGAATATCACTAAATCCAAAATGCATTCAAGAGCCCAGATTGCTCAGTCAGTAGAGCATAAGACTTTTAATCTAATGGTCCAGTGTTCAAGTCCTTGTTTGGGCAGGGGAGAACAATTCTACCTTATGATAACAATTTAAGTACTTTTAGCAGTCTCATCATACAAAAAGCTTTTTGCCAGAGGATAATCTTTAGAAACCAGGATTATCACTACAGCCAACAAAACATTTAGCGCCCAGATAGCTCAGTTGGTAGAGCATCAGACTTTTAATCTGAGGGTCCAGGGTTCAAGTCAGTGTTTGGGCGGGTAAGAACAAACCTACCTTTTGACAACACTTTAAGTACTTATAGCAATCTCATTATACAAGAAGCTCTCTGCCAGAGGATAATCTTTAGAAACCTGGATTATCAGTTAAGACAACACACCAACTAGAGCCCAGATAGCTCAGTTGGTAGAGCATCAGACTTTAAATATGAGGGTCCAAGTTTAATTCCCTGTTTGGAAGAGCAAGAACAATCCACAGTTTCTTAAAAGAAAAGTATTGTAGGAGGTGGCCATCCTTAAGAAGGAAAATGTTCACTTAAACAGTATTTGTGGTAGAGTCTGGATAGGTCAGTCTGTAGAGCAAATGTCTTCCATTTCAGTTCAAGGCAATGTTTTAGTTGACAAAAAAATGTAGCAATATTTGTCTTTTCAATTGGGGTTGTTTTATGGCAAACACAACAATCCAAGAACTAGATGTCTCTTTATAGAACATTTTGCCAGAGGAATATCTTAAGACTCCAGGATTATCACTGAAGCCAAACTACCAACTAGAGTTCAGATGGCATTGTCAGTAGAGCATAAGACTTTAAATCTGAGGGTCAAGGGTCCAGGTCCCTGTTTGAGAGGGCAATAACCATCCTATCTTTTGATAACACTTTAAGTACTTTTAGCAATCTCATCATACAAAGTACACTCAGTTTATTGAGAGAAACACATTGTAGGAGGAATATTTTTAGGAACCAGGATTATCACTAAATCCAAAATGCATTCAAGAGCCCAGATAGCTCAGTCGGTAGAGCATAAGACTTTTAATCTGATGGTCCAGGGTTCAAGTCCTTGTTTGGGCGGGAGAGAACAATTCTACCTTATGATAACAATTTAAGTACTTTTATCAGTCTCATCATACAAAAAGCTTTTTGCCAGAGGATAATCTTTAGAAACCAGGATTATCACTACAGCCAACAAAACAACTAGAGCCCAGATAGCTCAGTCTGTAGAGCATCAGACTTTTAATCTGAGGGTCCAGGGTTCAAGTCCCTGTTTGGGCGAGTAAGAACAAACTGACCTTTTGATAACACTTTAAGTACTTTTAGCAGTCTCATCATCCAAAAAGCCCTTTGCCAGAGGATAATCTTAGAAACCAGGGTTATCACTGCAGCCAACACACCAACTAGAGCCCAGATAGCTCAGTTGGTAGAGCATCAGACTTTAAATCTGAGGGTCGAGGTTTGAAGTCCCTTGTTTAGAAGAGCAAGAACTATCCACAGTTTCTCAAAGGAAACACACTGTAGGAGGTGGCCATCCTTAAGAAGGAAAATGTTAACTTAATCAGTTTTTTTGTTTTGGAGCCTTAATAGGTACAGTCTGTAGAACAAATGTCTTCCATTTTAGTGCAAGGCAATGTTTTAGTTGACAAAATTTTTTAGCAATATTTGTCTTTTCAATTGAGGTTATTTTATGGCAAACAAAACAATCCAAGTACTAGATGTCCCTTTATAGAACATTTTGCCAGAGGAATATCTTAAGACACCAGGATTATCACTGAAGCCAAACAACCAACTAGAGCCCAGATAGCTCAGTCGGTAGAGCATCAAACTTTTAATCTGAGGGACCATGGTCCAGGCCGCTGTTTCGGCAGGCAAGGACAATCCTACCTTTTGATAACACTTTAAGTACTTTGAGCAATCTCATTATACAAAGAGCACACAGTTTCTTGAGAGAAACATATTGTAGGAGAAAAATAATTAGGAACCAGGATTGTCACTACAGCCAACAAAACAACTAGAGCCCAGATAGCTCAGTTGGTAGAGCATCAGCCTTTAAATCTGACGGTCCAAGTTTAATTCCCTGTTTGGAAGAGCAAGAACAATCCACAGTTTCTTAAAAGTAAAGTATAGTAGGAGATGGCCATCCTTAAGAAGGAAAATGTTCACTTAAACAGTATTTGTGGTAGAGTCTGGATAGGTCAGTCTGTAGAGCAAATGTCTTCCATTTCAGTTCAAGGCAATGTTTTAGTTTACAAAAATTTTTTGCAATTTTTGTCTTTTTAATTGGGGTTGTTTTATGGCAAACACAACAATCCAAGAACTAGATGTCCCTTTATAGAACATTTTGCCAGAGGAATATCTTAAGACACCAGGATTATCACTGAAGCCAAACTACCAACTAGAGTTCAGATGGCATTGTCAGTAGAGCATAAGACTTTAAATCTGAGGGTCAAGGGTCCAGGTCCCTGTTTGAGAGGGCAATAACAATTCTATCTTTTGATAACACTTTAAGTACTTTTAGCAATCTCATCATACAAAGTACACGCAGTTTCTTGAGAGAAACACATTGTAGGAGGAATATTTTTAGGAACCAGGATTATCACTAAATCCAAAATGCGTTCAAGAGCCCAGATTGCTCAGTCAGTAGAGCATAAGACTTTTAATCTAATGGTCCAGTGTTCAAGTCCTTGTTTGGGCGGGGGAGAACAATTCTACCTTATGATAACAATTTAAGTACTTTTAGCAGTCTCATCATACAAAAAGCTTTTTGCCAGAGGATAATCTTTAGAAACCAGGATTATCACTACAGCCAATAAAACAACTAGAGCCCAGATAGCTCAGTCGGTAGAGCATCAGACTTTTAATCTGAGGGTCCAGGGTTCAAGTCCCTGTTTGGGCGGGTAAGAACAAACCTACCTTTTGATAACACTTTAAGTACTTATAGCAATCTCATTATACAAGAAGCTCTCTGCCAGAGGATAATCTTTAGAAACCAGGATTATCAGTTAAGACAACACACCAACTAGAGCCCAGATAGCTCAGTTGGTAGAGCATCAGACTTTAAATATGAGGGTCCAAGTTTAATTCCCTGTTTGGAAGAGCAAGAACAATCCGCAGTTTCTTATAAGTAAAGTATTGTAGGAGGTGGCCATCCTTAAGAAGGAAAATGTTCACTTAAACAGTATTTGTGGTAGAGTCTGGATAGGTCAGTCTGTAGAGCAAATGTCTTCCATTTCAGTTCAAGGCAATGTTTTAGTTTACAAAAATTTTTTGCAATTTTTGTCTTTTTAATCTGAGGGTCGAGGTTTCAAGTCCCTATTTAGAAGAGCAAGAACAATCCACAGTCTCTAAAAGGAAACACACTGTTGGAGTTGGCCATCCTTAAGAAGGAAAATGTTAACTTAATCAGTTTTTTTGTGGTGGAGCCTGAATAGGTACAGTCTGTAGAACAAATTTCTTCCATTTTAGTGCAAGGCAAAGTTTTAGTTGACAAAATTTTTTAGCAATATTTGTCTTTTCAATTGAGGTTATTTTATGGCAAACAAAACAATCCAAGTACTAGATGTCCCTTTATAGAACATTTTGCCAGAGGAATATCTTAAGACACCAGGATTATCACTGAAGCCAAACTACCAACTAGAGCCCAGATAGCTCAGTCGGTAGAGCATCAGACTTTTAATCTGAGGGACCATGGTCCAGACCGCAGTTTCGGCAGGCAAGGACAATCCTTCCATTTGATAACACTTTAAGTACTTTTAGCAATCTCATCATACAAAGTACACACAGTTTCTTGAGAGAAACACATTGTAGGAGGAATATTTTTAGGAACCAGGATTATCACTAAATCCAAAATGCAATCAAGAGCCCAGATAGCTCAGACAGTAGAGCATAAGACTTTTAATCTAATGGTCCAGGGTTCAAGTCCTTGTTTGGGCAGGGGAGAACAATTCTACCTTATGATAACAATTTAAGTACTTTTAGCAGTCTCATCGTACAAAAAGCTTTTTGCCAGAGGATAATCTTTAGAAACCAGGGTTATCACTACAGCCAACACAACAACTAGAGCCCAGATAGCTCAGTCGGTAGAGCATCAGACTTTTAATCTGAGGGTCCAGGGTTTAAGTCCCTGTTTGGGCGGGTAAGAACAAACCTACCTTTTGATAACACTTTAAGTACTTATAGCAATCTCATTATACAAGAAGCTCTCTGCCCGAGGATAATCTTTAGAAACCAGGATTTTCAGTTAAGACAACACACCAAGTTGGTAGAGCATCAGACTTTAAATATGAGGGTCCAAGTTTAATTCCCTGTTTGGAAGAGCAAGAACAATCCACAGTTTCTTAAAAGAAAAGTATTGTAGGAGGTGGCCATCCTTAAGAAGGAAAATGTTTACTTAAACAGTATTTGTGGTAGAGTCTGGATAGGTCAGTCTGTAGAGCAAATGTTTTCCATTTCAGTTCAAGGAAATGTTTTAGTTGACAAAAAAATGTAGCAATATTTGTCTTTTCAATTGGGGTTGTTTTATGGCAAACACAACAATCCAAGAACTAGATGTCTCTTTATAGAACATTTTGCCAGAGGAATATCTTAAGACTCCAGGATTATCACTGAAGCCAAACTACCAACTAGAGTTCAGATGGCATTGTCAGTAGAGCATAAGACTTTCAATCTGAGGGTCAAGGGTCCAGGTCCCTGTTTGAGAGGGCAATAACAATCCTATCTTTTGATAACACTTTAAGTACTTTTAGCAATCTCATCATACAAAGTACACTCAGTTTATTGAGAGAAACACATTGTAGGAGGAATATTTTTAGGAACCAGGATTATCACTAAATCCAAAATGCATTCAAGAGCCCAGATAGCTCAGTCATTAGAGCATAAGACTTTTAATCTGATGGTCCAGGGTTCAAGTCCTTGTTTGGGCGGGAGAGAACAATTCTACCTTATGATAACACTTTAAGTACTTTTAGCAGTCTCATCATACAAAAAGCTTTTTGCCAGAGGATAATCTTTAAAAACCAGGATTATCACTACAGCCAACAAAACAACTAGAGCCCAGATAGCTCAGTCGGTAGAGCATCAGACTTTTAATCTGAGGGTCCAGGGTTCAAGTCCCTGTTTGGGCGGGTAAGAACAAACTGACCTTTTGATAACACTTTAAGTACTTTTAGCAGTCTCATCATCCAAAAAGCTTTTTGCCAGAGGATAATCTTAGAAACCAGGGTTATCACTGCAGCCAACACACCAACTAGAGCCCAGATAGTTCAGTTGGTAGAGCATCAGACTTTAAATCTGAGGGTCGAGGTTTGAAGTCCCTTGTTTAGAAGAGCAAGAACTATCCACAGTTTCTCAAAGGAAACACACTGTAGGAGGTGGCCATCCTTAAGAAGGAAAATGTTAACTTAATCAGTTTTTTGTTTTGGAGCCTGAATAGGTACAGTCTGTAGAACAAATGTCTTCCATTTTAGTGCAAGTCAATGTTTTAGTTGACAAAAATTTTTAGCAATATTTGTCTTTTCAATTGAGGTTATTTTATGGCAAACAAAACAATCCAAGTACTAGATGTCCCTTTATAGAACATTTTGCCAGAGGAATATCTTAAGACACCAGGATTTTCACTGTAGCCAAACAACCAACTAGAGCCCAGATAGCTCAGTCGGTAGAGCATCAGACTTTTAATCTGAGGGACCATGGTCCAGGCCACTGTTTCGGCAGGCAAGGACAATCCTACCTTTTGATAACACTTTAAGTACTTTGAGCAATCTCATTATACAAAGAGCACACAGTTTCTTGAGAGAAACATATTGTAGGAGGAAAAGCTTTAGGAACCAGGATTGTCACTACAGCCTACGAAACAACTAGAGCCCAGATAGCTCAGTTGGTAGAGCATCAGCCTTTAAATCTGACGGTCCAAGTTTAATTCTCTGTTTGGAAGAGCAAGAACAATCCACAGTTTCTTAAAAGAAACGTATTGTAGGAGGTGGCCATCCTGAAGAAGGAAAATGTTCACTTAAACAGTATTTGTGGTAGAGTCTGGATAGGTCAGTCTGTAGAGCAAATGTCTTCCATTTCAGTTCAAGGCAATGTTTTAGTTGACAAAAAAGTTTAGCAATTTTTGTCTTTTCAATTGGGGTTGTTTTATGGCAAACACAACAATCCAAGAACTAGATGTCTCTTTATAGAACATTTTGCCAGAGGAATATCTTAAGACACCAGGATTATCACTGAAGCCAAACTACCAACTAGAGTTCAGATGGCATTGTCAGTAGAGCATAAGACTTTAAATCTGAGGGTCAAGGGTCCAGGTCCCTATTTGAGAGGGCAATAACAATCCTATCTTTTGATAACACTTTAAGTACTTCTAGCCATCTCATCATACAAAGTACACGCAGCTTTTTGAGAGAAACACATTTTAGGAGGAATATTTTTAGGAACCAGGATTATCACTAAATCCAAAATGTATTCAAGAGCCCAGATAGCTCAGTCAGTAGAGCATAAGACTTTTAATCTGATGGTCCAGGGTTCAAGTCCCTGTTTGGGCGGGAGAGAACAAACCTACCTTTTGATAACACTTTAAGTACTAATAGCAATCTCATTATACAAGAAGCTCTCTGCCAGAGGATAATCTTTAGAAACCAGGATTATCAGTTAAGACAACACACCAACTAGAGCCCTGATAGCTCATTTGGTAGAGCATCAGACTTTAAATATGAGGGTCCAAGTTTAATTCCCTGCTTGGAAGAGCAAGAACAATCCACAGTTTCTCAAAGGAAACACACTGTAGGAGGTGGCCATCCTTAAGAAGGAAAATGTTAACATAATCATTTTTTTGTGGTGGAGCCTGAATAGGTACAGTCTGTAGAACAAATGTCTTCCATTTTAGTGCAAGGCAATGTTTTAGTTGACAAAATTTTTTAGCAATATTTGTCTTTTCAATTGAGGTTATTTTATGGCAAACAAAACAATCCAAGTACTAGATGTCTCTTTATAGAACATTTTGCCAGAGGAATATCTTAAGACACCAGGATTATCACTGTAGCCAAACAACCAACTAGAGCCCAGATAGCTCAGTCGGTAGAGCATCAGACTTTCAATCTGAGGGACCGTGGTCCAGGCCGCTGTTTCGGCAGGCAAGGACAATCCTACCTTTTGATAACACTTTAAGTACTTTGAGCAATCTCATTATACAAAGAGCACACAGTTTCTTGAGAGAAACATATTGTAGGAGAAAAATAATTAGGAACCAGGATTGTCACTACAGCCAACAAAACAACTAGAGCCCAGATAGCTCAGTTGGTAGAGCATCAGCCTTTAAATCTGACGGTCCAAGTTTAATTCCCTGTTTGGAAGAGCAAGAACAATCCACACAGTTTCTTAAAAGTAAAGTATAGTAGGAGATGGCCATCCTTAAGAAAGAAAATGTTCACTTAAACAGTATTTGTGGTAGAGTCTAGATAGGTCAGTCTGTAGAGCAAATGTCTTCCATTTCAGTTCAAGGCAATGTTTTAGTTGACAAAAAAATTTTGCAATATTTGTCTTTTCAATTGGGGTTGTTTTATGCCAAACACAACAATCCAAGAACTAGATGTCCCTTTATAGAACATTTTGCCAGAGGAATATCTTAAGACACCTGGATTATCACTGAAGCCAAACTACCAACTAGAGTTCAGATGGCATTGTCAGTAGAGCATAAGACTTTAAATCTGAGGGTCAAGGGTCCAGGTCCCTGTTTGAGAGGGCAATAACAATCCTATCTTTTGATAACACTTTAAGTACTTTTAGCAATCTCATCATACAAAGTACACACAGTTTCTTGAGAGAAACACATTGTAGGAGGAATATTTTTAGGAACCAGGATTATCACTAAATCCAAAATGCATTCAAGAGCACAGATAGCTCAGTCAGTAGAGCATAAGACTTTTAATCTAATGGTCCAGGGTTCAAGTCCTTGTTTGGGCAGGGGAGAACAATTCTACCTTATGATAACAATTTAAGTACTTTTAGCAGTCTCATCGTACAAAAAGCTTTTTGCCAGAGGACAATCTTTAGAAACCAGGATTATCACTACAGCCAATAAAACAACTAGAGCCCAGATAGCTCAGTCGGTAGAGCATCAGACTCTTAATCTGAGGGTCCAGGGTTCAAGTCCCTGTTTGGGCGGGTAAGAACAAACCTACCTTTTGATAACACTTTAAGTACTTATAGCAATCTCATTATACAAGAAGCTCTCTGCCCGAGGATAATCTTTAGAAACCAGGATTATCAGTTAAGACAACACACCAGGTTGGTAGAGCATCAGACTTTAAATATGAGGGTCCAAGTTTAATTCCCTGTTTGGAAGAGCAAGAACAATCCGCAGTTTCTTATAAGTAAAGTATTGTAGGAGGTGGCCATCCTTAAGAAGGAAAATGTTCACTTAAACAGTATTTGTGGTAGAGTCTGGATAGGTCAGTCTGTAAAGCAAATGTCTTCCATTTCAGTTCAAGGCAATGTTTTAGTTTACAAAAATTTTTTGCAATTTTTGTCTTTTTAATTGGGGTTGTTTTATGGCAAACACAACAATCCAAGAACTAGATGTCCCTTTATAGAACATTTTGCCAGAGGAATATCTAAAGACACCAGGATTATCACTGAAGCCAAACTACCAACTAGAGTTCAGATGGCATTGTCAGTAGAGCATAAGACTTTAAATCTGAGGGTC
The DNA here is from genome assembly GCA_007224835.1 of Danionella cerebrum. NCBI lineage: Eukaryota > Metazoa > Chordata > Actinopteri > Cypriniformes > Danionidae > Danionella > Danionella cerebrum. The sequence goes on along the minus strand of SRMA01026204.1, from coordinate 1,555 downwards.
AAGGGTCCAGGTCCCTGCTTGAGAGGGCAATAACAATCCTATCTTTTGATAACACTTTAAGTACTTTTAGCAATCTCATCATACAAAGTACACGCAGTTTCTTGAGAGAAACACATTGTAGGAGGAATATTTTTAGGAACCAGGATTATCACTAAATCCAAAGTGCATTCAAGAGCCCAGATAGCTCAGTCGGTAGAGCATCAGACTTTTAATCTGAGGGTCCAGGCTTCAAGTCCCTGTTTGGGCGGGTAAGAACAAACTGACCTTTTGATAACACTTTAAGTACTTTTAGCAGTCTCATCATCCAAAAAGCTTGTTGCCAGAGGATAATCTTAGAAACCAGGGTGATCACTACAGCCAACACACCAACTAGAGCCCAGATAGCTCAGTTGGTAGAGCATCAGACTTTAAATCTGAGGGTCTAGGTTTCAAGTCCCTATTTAGAAGAGCAAGAACAATCCACAGTCTCTAAAATGAAACACACTGTTGGAGTAGGCCATCCTTAAGAAGGAAAATGTTAACTTAATCAGTTTTTTGTGGTGGAGCCTGAATAGGTACAGTCTGTAGAACAAATGTCTTCCATTTTAGTGCAAGGCAATGTTTTAGTTGACAAAAATTTTTAGCAATATTTGTCTTTTCAATTGAGGTTATTTTATGGCAAACAAAACAATCCAAGTACTAGATGTCCCTTTATAGAACATTTTGCCAGAGGAATATCTTAAGACACCAGGATTATCACTGAAGCCAAACTACCAACTAGAGCCCAGATAGCTCAGTCTGTGGAGCATCAGACTTTTAATCTGAGGGACCATGGTCCAGACCGCAGTTTCGGCAGGCAAGGACAATCCTTCCATTTGATAACACTTTAAGTACTTTTAGCAATCTCATCATACAAAGAACACACAGTTTCTTGAGAGAAACACATTGTAGGAGGAATATTTTTAGGAACCAGGATTATCACTAAATCCAAAATGCATTCAAGAGCCCAGATAGCTCAGTCAGTAGATCATAAGACTTTTAATCTAATGGTCCAGGGTTCAAGTCCTTGTTTGGGCAGGGGAGAACAATTCTACCTTATGATAACAATTTAAGTACTTTTAGCAGTCTCATCATACAAAAAGCTTTTTGCCAGAGGATAATCTTTAGGACCCAGGATTATCACTAAATCCAAAGTGCATTCAAGAGCCCAGATAGCTCAGTCGGTAGAGCATCAGACTTTTAATCTGAGGGTCCAGGGTTCAAGTCCCTGTTTGGGCGGGTAAGAACAAACTGACCTTTTGATAACACTTTAAGTACTTTTAGCAGTCTCATTATCCAAAAAGCTTTTTGCCAGAGGATAATCTTAGAAACCCGGGTGATCACTACAGCCAACACACCAACTAGAGCCCAGATAGCTCAGTTGGTAGAGCATCAGCCTTTAAATCTGACGGTCCAAGTTTAATTCTCTGTTTGGAAGAGCAAGAACAATCCACAGTTTCTTAAAAGAAACGTATTGTAGGAGGTGGCCATCCTGAAGAAGGAAAATGTTCACTTAAACAGTATTTGTGGTAGAGTC
>SRMA01026203.1:0-170170 GCA_007224835.1 Danionella cerebrum | reverse complement strand
ATATATATATATATATATATATATATATATATATATATATATATATATATATATATATATATATATATATATATAAAAAATACTGGAATATTTTAATAATAAGACATCAATCTTTTAATACATTTTCCATAGCAACTAACCACTCATCTGAGGACTAGCATAAAAAATGAACATAATAAAGCTATTATTTTTGTTTGACCCTTCGCTCATGTTTGTAAGTTTTTATGCAGTTTTTCTTCATGCATTTGTTTACAGACAGGTGTGTCATTGACGCTCGACTCATGTCAAACGCTCTCAGAGAAATGATTGATCAAAGTCAGCTGTCATCTCAATCAGTTTGGACGGGCATAAATCAGAGGTCGCTTGTGTTTCGTTCCAGAACTATGTTATTGGCATCTTATGTATATGTAGAGATGACTTAAGCTGGTTTACAGAATCTCATGGTGGCTGTATGAGCGTGTTGTTGAGACACATGATTAATGTGCTGTTGGCTGCGGGGTGACCTTTATCCTCTGTCCTCCTGGTGGCCTCCTCTTTTTTCATTTTCTGCAGCTATTTCACTCTCACTTTATCTTTTACTCTGGTTTTTGCTTCAAATACCAATCCTTTGTTTACCCTTTTCTCTTATGACAAAGACAATCAGGGTTAGGTTCTTTGATTTGTGTGCTACTTCTAACACACAATTTGTGATCAGAAATGGATTTTGTTTTTAAATATACAAATATCTGTACATTGAGTTTAAAAAGGAGAAATGTTGGCCTCATAGATTCTTATATTATAATTAAGCTAATGAATTAAAAATGGCATTTAAGCACAATAAATAACACATTGTAAAGGATCTTGTGCTCCCAGAAGAGAAACACCCATCAATCAAGTGCACCTCGCTGATTTTACATGTGAACAACCACGCCACTGAATCACTGAAGACACTCAATCAGAAAACTCTATGTTAAAAGGCTCATCCATGCACCTCCTCAGTTGTCAGATCTATGGTTCTCTCCATGATAGCTCCTGGCATTCTTGGATCTCCTTGTCTACTCTGTGTCTAATCTGAGTTCAACCATATTTCCATCAGCTCCATTACTCCTCTTCAACCACTGACCTGGTTCTCATCCTCAAGGTCATTGTGGGTTCCTGGTATCTCCTCCCAGTTGGCTCAGAGAGTGATAAAATAATGCTAACCTCCATTTCCTTTAGCCCTTAGAAGTCTCTGCACGGACCGGTGCATCCCAGTGGCTGTTTTGTTATTAGTTTTACTATTTTTGATTTAAATGAACATTCCAAGAGTTATGACCCATTTGCAAGATAATTCACAATAAAAGTGGAGAAAATGCTCGTCATTCAGTTTCATTTTACAGGCCCTATATCGGTTGTTATCAGTGCCATCTAGTGACAAAAAGAAGGGATAACCCATGGAAATACAATGCCTGTCAGATGGCATGTATTTTTCAATGTTCTGGAACAAAAAAAATATGATGGAACAAAAAGGTCTCAGTCTACAATTTTCACATTGTTTTGATCTTGTCTTTTGGGAGCATTATGAATTTTTTTTTTTGTCTCAAGATTTTTTTTAGAAAATATAAAAATTGCTCGTTCTCAACATTTGTGATTTTATTTTATTTTTTGGTGTGAAAGAATGACTATTTACTTCTCTGAACTCTGCTTTTCACACAGTTTCAGGATTGTTGTGAAATTATTGTGCAATCTAATGAAATAATATTTGTAAGCTGGGGTTGTACTAAAAAATATTATCAACCGTCATTTTTGCAACCCGTTTATTCCCGTTTTGTGGTCACGAGGGTCTCCAGTGCACATTGGGGGTACACGCTGGACAGGTCGTCAGTCCATTGCAACCCACACTCACACCTAAGGGGGAACTTAAGAAAACCCGCACAAGCACTGGGAGAACAATGCTTATCAACATTTGTATAGCAATTATAATATCAAAGTCTCAAAAAGGCCCCAGACCACTAAGGGTTAAGAAATGTCATACTTGTGTATATAACTAAATATTTAAAATAAAACTCAGTATGTAGTTCCCAGTATATCATGTGTTCCCTTCTTTTTCGAGCACGCCCCCTGTTTTTCCTCATATTTTATTTTCCATGTTTGTTCATAATCCATGTTCATACCACAGACAAACATTTTGATTAGACATTTGAGTGTCCATTTTTAGTAGAAAGAGTAAAGCATATTTAAAATTCTATGTTTTTATTACTATGTTTTCAGAAAATCTAATATCGCACATTACATAATAAATAAATCAATACATTCAAATGAAAAAGGTAAGATTTGTAAAATATACAAGTTCATGAGCTGCATGCTATACTTTGTATTGTCTGAAGGTTAAATTATATGGATATTGCAATAATTCAATACAACTTAATCGTTTAGTAGAAAAATGACCATTTTCAAGTTATTTACTGCTAATTTTCACTGCATGGGTTATCAAATATTCAAAAGTGTATAATGCACTCTCTGCTTGAAGCTGTTACACCCTGCTGGTGAGTAGGGGCTTCATAAGAAACCAAAGATGGTGAAAAAAGGATCTTATACCACATGTATTATACTGAAACTAAAGTAAACATTGATAAATGTACAGGTTTCCCCAACTCAATAATGTTTTCTGAACAATCTCTGAAGAAAGCAGATATGTCTTTGATGATTAATTTTGGCAATTTTTTTTTTTTTTGGCTATGAAGAATCAGGAGCTAAAGCATGTTTTTCTTTTCAAAGTCCTTCATGACCTTCTCGTACCACTGACTATTACTTTTAAGGGCTTTTTTTCTCTCCACCATGCTCTTTTCAATTCTTTACCATTCTTTCTTTTCATTTCTTTCTTGGGTTTATTGAATTACTAGTCAATCATGTCAGATTTCCCAGACAATGCTTTTGAAGGTTGCTCAGTATGGAGTAGTGCACCCTTATTACATATGAATCATAACCCTTGTGGTCAGTCTACTTCTTTCCCTTTAGAATGATTGAGCCGAATGCTTTCAAGATGGCCATAGATGACCTCATAAAAATCTCTGCTGCGCCTAGAGCCATTGCCATAGAACCAGCGCTTACACTGACCAATTAGAGATATGCATTTGAACACACACAACAGCTAATTCATGTGTTATATAGCACATCATCCCAAAATCTCATTTAACTGTTCATTTACCTCCAGGCTGTCCAAAATGTAGGTCATTAGAACGTTTTGCAAGATAAAAAAAGATGACTCCCTTTGACACAAGACCCAGACAGTTAATTTAACTTATCACGTTGTTCACGGTTTGAGTTGGCTGGAACACATCACACATGAATTGATTATATTTATAGAGGAGGAAATGAGACACAGACCTCCCCCAAAGACTTTTTAATACAGCGATTAAAACCGTTGTCACTGTTGGAGGTTTTCCTTGCTTTCATGTGCTGTTGTGGGTGCAGATTGTCTCATTGTGGTGCCCGTATTCTTGGGTGATAAGCAGGGGTGTGGGTAGTATTTGTGGTTGGCATGGCTGCTGAGTTTCCAGAGAAAGATCCAGGTCATGGTTTTGCGCTCAACGTGTACGATTTGTCAGCCATTCGGCTAGCACTAGAAGTCTCAGACTTTTGTGTGCGTATTTTAGCCAAGACGCTGCTAGCAGGCTAAAGGCCTCTACACACTAATCTGAATTGAGAATTGCACAAATGCAATTCTCCTTCCTTTAATTGTCCTGTGAAAATTTGTGCCACGTTTGCTATTCATTCTGATGGATGGATGGGTAGTCTTTACATTTTAGCTCAAATGCTTCTCAAAATCCCTAACCCTAACGCACGTTCCTGCCGCATCTGCAATAGTTTTATTATCTCAATCTTCTACCCATGTATGCTTTGTTACTTTTCAAGCCAGTTTAGTTATATGATTAAGCCCTCTTATATTGATTGCCGTTTTTAGTTCTCTGTATTTATTAATCCTTTTCCCCATCATGGGAGGTTTCTGTTGTTAATTTTTTATACTCAAAGTTTACACTCAGGTTTTGCAACCTGCTGCTTCTGAACCTGAGCTCATCCATTTAACACATGGAGCTCCATCACTGCACTTAACAATAATTTAGTTAATGGAGGTTGCCCCCAAGTAGGGATGTGCAATATGAAACAAATAGTCATAGTGCAATTTTTTGAACGAATATTACGATTGCGATTTTATTTACGATTTTTGCAACTGTTTTTGCTTTTTCAAACATCCATACGTACATTCTAAATACCGTTTCTCTCGGAAGGTGAACAGGTGGCAGGTATACAAAGATTCGTTGTGTGCAAGGTGAGCTCTGATTGGTTAACATCTTTCTCTAGCTTAGACATAATTGCCCGGGGCACTGCGCCAGCTCTTTTTGGTTTACATTTTAAAATCATGCGCACAGGAACTTATTCTGAATAAAAATTTAAATAAATGAACAGATCAAATTGCAGCCTTACACGATTTAGAAATTGCATGTGTTTGATTTTAGATTTTTTTGCCATTAGTTGCACAGCCCTACTTACAAGCTTCTGTTAATTTTCTTTTAAATCATTTGTCCAGTGAGAATTGCTGTCTAAAAAAGAGAATATAAATGCTGTCGCTTGTTTGTAACTAATTACTTCCCCCACTAGCCTGTTCATTCTCTTTCCAATTTGAAGTCTGCTGCGCTGGAGGTACTAATAGCATTTTTCAACTGTACGGTTCATGGAATTCTATTCACTTCCTGTTTAGTGTGAAGTGCATTAAGCTAGAGAGACTAAGAGAATAAACCTAAAGCTAGCTTATCGTCTGTAATCTGTGTTACTGCCTATGTCCGACATTCACCTCGGTGTCCTCCTGGGTGTTTTGACAGAGCATTCATCATCCAGAGCCCAACAACGACCTTCTCTGAGACCTACACCACTGGATCATGTCTCTCTCACACTTTCTATCTCTTTTAAGAACAAACATATTCATATCTTTTAGTCTATTATCTTTTGTCCTTTCACCACAAGTTATTTTGTTTAGCCGACAATCTTGAAATCCCTTCTGCTGTCTTCATTCACTCACGCCTTTGACTGGAGAAGCCACAGACAACTATTCTTAAATTAATAAACCCAATAATAATGTATGCACGTCTGATGGTAGATTATTAAATCTGTAATATATACCTAAAATAATTGAATTTAAGTATATGAACGTAAGTGACTTTACATTCTTAATCATAAAATGTTCAGAATGATGCTTAATTCTGCTATAAGGCGAGGAGTTGAGACCATTTTTGAGGTGATCACAATAAAGTTCAGCGGAGTTATGGCATTTTGGGAAGAAAAAAAAAAACAACTTTTAATATAAAAATCTGAATTTGGAATATTTATGTTTGTATAACTTTGAGGTGCTTTATGAAAGTTTGCAAAAGGAATTACATTTTTTCTCAAACCACTTTTGTTTTAAAGAAAACACATTTTTATCCTAATTCATCATAATGGAGTTATGGGGATTTGGAAGAAAACTCTTCAAGTCTTTCTACAAGGTTTGGGAATGAGTTTTTAACCACGTTTTTTAAGACACTGAGGTGATCGAAAAGACCTGGGACGCAGTCTTCAAAAAAAACACTATGCAAATTCATAGCAATGATGTTGTTTTGGGTTTTGTACACAATCATTGTTACAACCTCCATGTGACATTTTGTATATGCGTCTATGCATTTTTGTCCATGTTTTCGTGTTTTTGAGTGTGTTGAGACTCTCATCCAATCAGAGTCTAGGGGTGGGCTGTCTAAGATACGCGTCAGCTCGGCTCTCACTCTCTAATTTGTTGTCGCGCACTCTTAGTGTCAAATTTTGTCTGAGTTTCCCTCAGAGTTAGCACTCGCTCAATTCTAGGAAACAGAAGGTGTCATTTCCAAACTGTTCTCACAAGTTTTAGCGCATTTGTCACAGGTCTCAAGCATGAGAGACCTGTTTTCATGAATAAAAACACAGATGAAGACGTTATCTGTATTCGACTGCTGAGCTGTTTGATTTCTGAGGAAACGGCCACCTAACAATTGCACAACATTGTCTTCTGGGGACTACTGCCCCTAGTGACCAAATCATGGAAAAACCAAGAGAAACCAATTGTGAAACGAGCAAAATTTAAACACTCCATTTTAGTTGCTTAGGCACAGAACATGATCATATTAAACCACACTTGTGGGTGTCACACAATGGATGTCAAGAATTCAGCTGACTGGCCCAACCAAGCTCTTTAAAAGCATCACACTATAATCCCACATCAACCAAACAGTTACACACTGTGTTATGGACAAGTACTGTACTCCTAGCTAATGCTAAGCCCAGATTCATCCATTAGATTGCAAGATGGAGAAGCACAATTCTTCACTCATGAGAATATTTCTCACTTTAAGTCCTTTACACATTGAGAACGATAATAATTAATGATATGAAAAGTGAGAGAAATGACGCTGAACAAGAAAGTCTGTGTCAGAAATATGTGTGACGCTCAGATGAATCATAGAAGCTGTATGAATTCAGATGCTCTGTAAGGGGTTTTAAAACGTTATTAATCAAACATGTTGACAAAGTTGTGCATCAAAACATAGTTTTTTTGTGTAATAAACAGCTCATGGTTGTTTTAACTTATCAAAAACTTTAGCCAGATACATTTTAAGGCTTGTAGTTGACAGGCTGAAAAGGTGTTCAGTTACGTTTTCCATTCAATAAGATTTTTGTCACACTGTCAGAAGATTCCCCTCCAGATTCTCCTCCAAGTCTTTGTCCTTGTAGTTCTTGTTAAAAAATTTGCATTAACAAAACTGATTAATTGTTCCAACATTCATCATTCTGCCAGAATATGAGTTTCTGTAGCCTGGCAACAAGCTGCATTGTGATTGGTTGGATGTGTTTCAGTCAAAATGTGTTATCATTTTGTGATGTGCCTGATGTGTAAAAGCCATTTTCCTTAGGGTTCATTATCCTTATGCTTCACACTTCTTTTTCAACAATTTACATTGCACTTGGTGACATAGAGCTTGGATGCAGCTGGATGCATAAAAACTAATGTTCACTAACTTTCAAAACTAACTTCCAATACTGTTTTTGAGCGAAATGCTTAAAAAAATGTAAACCCTATTAATAATTTCCATATGTATCTATTGTGGGAAGATTTACATTCAATTTAGTTTGATTAGATTTCTATGACATAAATAAAAAAGAATCATCGATCGATCAGTGCTTGGACTTGCATTTGAGTCTTTCTTACAAAGTACTGTTCAAGATATATACATTCATTCATTTTTCGGGATCACGGGGATCTGCTGGTGCAGATCGGGCAAGAGGTGGGGGTACATCCTGGACAGGTTGCCAGTCCATTACGGGGCAAGTTATATAGAAGTAAAGTTTATTTTACAACACTTTAAAGCATTGTTTGTTGACACCTCTATCGATCTGTAGCTGAAAGTTCACCACTGTTGCATTTTGTAGTAAAGCTATAAGAACTAGACAAAAGTTTACATTAAAGGTCATTTATTGTAACTTGTTTCATTTAATGATTTATAGAACTGCAGGTGACTCTATGTGGTTAAGAGGGGTATTCTGCAATACTTGATCTTGCACATTTACTGTTTATATGTTATGAAAATCCAACAAGAACATTATTACACCTTCCAGTCTCTCTTTTGGTAGTCTTTACCTTGCCTTCCATTCTCTTTTTTGTCTTTATTTGGCATTACAGCCAGTAACCAGAGCATTATTATTCCAAAAATGAGTCATACTTTAATTAGGCACTTTTAGATTGTCAAAACCCTTCATATTAGCTGTTTATCTCTGAGTTTAAAGGGCAAAGCTGTCAAACTGACCACAGTATCCTCATAAAATGAAATGTTTTGAAGGAAATGAGCAGCACACGGCACAGCTATATTCCTGTCGAAAGAACAAGAGCTTAATGATGATTAAGGGTTTAAAAGAGGAAGGGGAGATCCTCATTCCGGGCGGTCTCCTAAATGATTCAGGAGAACTGAACGCTATGCATTTCTTACCATTATTTCACTGTGTTTTTGAAACTCAGTCATTAAATCTGAGCTTTCATTTCAGCTGAAGCCGTCATCCTGCACTTTGACGACTGTGATCTTTCTGAGAGGCTTAAATTGTGTCTTGAGTCTTTGTGTCGGCACTGTTTTTTTTCTTTCTTTGATAATGCTTTTACTTTTTTTACATCTTTGGTTTAATCAAAGCAGCATGAAAGATGAAGCAAACCCTAGAAATAATTAGAGACTATATGTTGCTCTTTTATTCTCTTGCTTATGCTGTTCTGAAGAAATCAGCAAAACCTGCATATCTCACTTCAGATCATTGTCCAGATGTATTTTAAAAATTCTATATGTTTCTTATTGTTTATTATTTTTATATATAATGTGTGGTAAAGTTATGGACTTATTTATTTCATTTAATTTTTTCCCCGAAAACAATAATCCAAAAAGTTCACAGGAATGGGTTTCTCATTTAACACAAAAAAAAGTTTTACCATGATTTACAGAACTTCCCAACATAATATTTAAAACCTATCCCAAATAATATTGGTTTAGTGGACTTTGTAACTAGGAATCGATAACCTTAACCTGTTACAATAAGTCAAATCAAAGTTTATTTATTAAACGCTACACCGCAACTATAAAGCTGACCAAGGTGCTGAACACGCTCAAAACATGATACACACGCAGTCCATATGTCAAATACTGGTGATAATATGTTTCTTACTCTTTTTGCAGATCTAACCAAAGGGAATTTGGTCATTTTTCAAAATAGAAGGTTGTTCCAACTTTTTTGTGTATAATATCTGTCCCTGCAGTCCCAATACTTGCTTACCTTTTTTTCTGACTGCGTTGCCCAAAATAAGTGCTTTGCAATTGTTTTTGTTAAGTGAGTGCTTAAAATCGATAGGAGAGAGCAGCTGAATCTAAATTTTTTGAAAAAAAAAACGGCTTGCATCTCTGCTGCCTGCAACCACTTACGTTATCGTCCAACCACCGTCTCTGAAGTTTCCTATCCGCTTGTGACGTTGTGACATTGCCCAGCGCTTCTGGGTCCTGGCTCTCCACACTCCCATTGACAGACAATGGTAAACTTTGAAACTTTGATCATTATTACACCAAAAACGCTTAGTTTTTTGTTTTGATGTTTTAAATCAAGCAAAACATTGTGGAAATTACCAATTATGTGTCAAAATAATGTCCTAAAGAAATTGCGTTTATAAAGTGGAAACTGGCGGTGTTGTAAAGCACATTCCATGTTATAAACGTAATACTTTTAGAACACCTTGACTCTAACCTTTTTACGACACATTATTAGCAATTTACACATAATGTTTTGCTTGATTTGAAACGGATTTAAAGCATTTATAATAAATAATAATGATTACTGTGTGTATACCTGCATTCGTTCAATAAATATTGTTTATACTCTCTCTGTTCTATCTCTGTATCTGTAGTTACTCTAATATGGGACAACTTTAATCTACAAAGTTCAAGAAAATCTCAACTTCCACAGACGTAATACCAAGTTAGGTATGGAGTGGGATTTGGATAAAAAGAAAGCTTCCCATACCCTGAAATTCTGGGAGAATTCCATAGCACCCTCTCTAAAATAACCTGCCTCCAGATTAAGAGAACTCCCCCAAAAAGAAAGGGACCACCAGGCACCGATCGTTCAGGAGAGAGGAATACTTTTACAGCTTGCTCACAAAACAAATCAAGATCACCTGCAACCATTTACCTCATCTTCCAATCTCACTTCCTCTGGAGTTCCCTACAAAAGCTACAAATACCAACAGTTCCTTGTCCGATAAATATTCAATAAATATAATTTACACTCCATCTGTGTTCTGTCTCATATGTAGTCACTCTAATACGACAGCCGCACATCAAATGATGTTTCACTTTTTTCCACTCAATTGTGAAGTGATGTTTGTCTAAACGTATTTACCTTAATGCATTTTGCAACCTCTTTTTTTCCAAAGTGAATTACATTTCAAGGAAGGCATTTGATCAGTTCTTACTTTCACTGCGTTACTAGGACAGTGCTCTACCGACTGAGCTATTTAGGGCTCAAGCACCAAAGATGCCTATTGTAACTGTTTAGAGCATTATTGTTTTGCGCCTTTGGTGCACTTTTTGAGGGCTTAAACAAGCTCGAAGTCAATGAATTTCACACACTCATCAAAACGGGTGAAAATCTGATTGTGGTTTGAAAAGTGGGTGTGGCAAAATGGTTCTATAGCACCACCAAACGCGTTTCAGCTGAAGTTGCGCTCTCAGTTTGTCGTCCGCAAACGAAATTCAGCACACACTTGTAGGGTACCAATACTTAAATATAAGTAATATGGATTGTGTTTCCAAAATTGACAGGAAATCAGCTATTTAGCCAGTTGTACTTTAACATGTCGTACTTTAACAAACTCCTTAGAGATTTTATCTGTTCATCTCCAAACTCCATGTTGAGGCATATGTGATGTTTATTGCAAAGCTTTTTTGACCTCTTTAAATCCAGGGTCGCTGTCAAAACTCAAAACTTTGACATACACAAGAAGTTCCTAATAACTCAGCATTGAAATGTCTGTTTGGGCTCAAATTTTCAATCTTTATTAACTGTCTATGTATGAACAGATCTAGAACATAGTCTCTTGGTTATAGCGCCATTAGGTGGCCACAGGAAATACAACATTGAATACTGATAACGTACTTATGTTTTTACCAATAAGTAAATAAACTCATTAGCGCCTCCTGGAGGTCATGACACTTTGAAATGTGGTTTTCATTCTTAAATTTGCCTGTATTGCTCAGTAATTTTACCACATCTGGCTTGCATGTGTCTTCTAAAAAAGGATTGGTCACAGTGCGTAGTGCAACAAACATTGAAAGGCGATGGCGGAGGAGTAGCTCGAGGCCTTTGATCACTGCTTGCAGCTTTAATCATTTTATTTTCTTCTTGCATGAAAATACATGCATGCTTTTTTTTAACCCTCTGCCATCTCAGATACATTTTTATATAATGCTTGCATCACTAGCAGAGGGCTCATGAATATGTAAAACTCTGGCCAATCAAACATCAGAGCTCAAGGTCTCTTCCAAAGATCAGGTTATTGACCTCTCAGGCATGCTATAAACATGTAATTTAATAGTTCAAAATAGTCCAGTTCAGTTTTTTTTTATAAATAGTTTTATGCGGAATATGCATTTTTGGGTATCTTTGGGTATACATTATAAAATATTTATATTTGTAAATAATTTGGACATAATTACAAGAGGATATTTTACTATTATAAGGTTTTTATAAGACAAAACCTTGCTGGAAATTTATGGGAACCCTTTATTTTTCAAACTCTCTGACCTTTACTACTGAATGTAGTGGGACTTAAATCTGACATTTGTTCTATTTCCAGGCATGAAACCTTTAGAACTAGACCATGGATTTCCTCTCACAACTAGACTAGATCACTCACTTTACATCCACTAACACTCCTATCTACAAATAAAGTCCTCCTGCTAAATTCCCACACTCCTTTTCTGTGCTTTCTCCATTGCTCACTCTCTTTTCCCCTCTCTGTGACCCTGCCTTCCTCTCTGCCCAGCTAAAGGTGTTTGTCTGTGAGGATTACCTTTCCATCAGTAGAAGAATGAGGTGTGAAAAGCAATCTGAAGAACGCCAGGCTGGCTGATATGGAACTTTGGCGGATGCAATTATGCCTATGACAGATCATTTCTGACCCGATCCCTTGCTGCTCTGGACTGCAGCCACCAGTGTCGTTGATTTTGTTTCAGTTGTGTACCAAACAAGCTGGGGAAACCTCAAGCAAAGGCTTGGTGAAATAGCCAAATTCTATATTTTCAATGAAATCCCCAAGTGTCCTACCCTTTAGGAAAAAGGGTATTCAGATTTTTTTTTTATTAAAGCTCTCTCTCTTTTTCTTTCTCTTTCTTTCTCTAGATACTCTTCCCAGGGGTGGTCACTCGATCAGATTAGCATTTTTGCTTTAGTGGATTCCTTTGTGTCGAGATGCAAAAATCTAATAGAGGTGAGTACTTGCTGGCAAAACTATTACACACTTTGACACAATAGACACATAAAAATGCAGTGTACCAAACATTAATATGTTACATCATATTACTCCCTTTATCTTCTGTATAATATCAAAGACAATGTTTACAATTGAATGTTTACAATTTGTTTCTTGCCTTCTTTTTACTTAAAATGTCCACATATATGGATATGGCAGAAATATTATACACATACCGGAAAAAACTACATTTTAGAATCTGTGTCACCTTTGTCATCTGCTGTTTCAGTTACGGTACTTTCCATTGCGCATCTAGGATAGTTATTGCCAGGCAGGAGCAATGGGCATTGCCTGAGGTAGGGTGTGGCTTGTGGTTGGTTATATTGGTTGCTAGGGGCATGGTATTGGGTCAACCAATACCAATGAGAAAGGCCTTGGACAGACCGAACAGTAACATTTGTAGAAGAAATACGGTACTGTACCTTTCATGCAAATAAAAAAGAATGCATTGTGTGGATCCTTGCATTTTTGGAAGGTTAACATTTACAAGATCATGAAAATATTATTGAAAAAAATATCTGAAAAACACTTGTATTGTGCGCTAACAACGCAAAGATTGTGAGTTCCAGTCCCAGGGGAAGCGAAAATGGTTTATTGCCTTGAATTAAGCCGCTTTGGATAGAATAATTAATTTTTTAGATGACCACAAGTCTGCAAATAAAATATACAGTATACAAAAATATGAAAAGACCATGAATTAAAGTCAATTTCGAATCGTACAAAGATTTGTTTAAGTAAAGATTTACCTTCCCAATACCGCACAGCTAACATCTATAAAATAAAGCTTCTTTACCATTATATTTTGTATACCAATATATTTTATTGACTCTACTTTTCTTTATTCTTAACTTCCGTTTTTCTTTTCGTCATCTCTTAAGGCCTTTACACATTGAATTAAAAGGATACAAAAGGCGAATATCTCATACACAAATTTATATATACACATCGAACGCAAGTCAAATATTCAACATAGTTTTGAGATATGAGGCGTAACAAGAATGGAGTCCTCGTCTAGCAAAGTTTCTTTAATATCAGACAAATATGTGTGACCTGTTCAGATTAATCACAGAACTCAGATGCACTGTAAGTAGTTTTTAAACATTATTAATCAAACATGCTGACATAATTGTGGATCAAAATATTCCATAAATAAACATCTCATGCTTTGTTTAAACATATCAATAATTTTAGCCAAATACATTAACGTTAGTTGTTGACCGGTTTAAAATGTGTTTGGTTACGCTTTCCATTCGATAAGATTCCTGTTTCAAACACAGCTGTCACACTCAAGATCCTCAGTGGTTCTCCTCCACACTATCTCCTTTGTCCTTGTCTTCTTTTGTCATGCAATAGGCTGTTTGCATCCACAAAACTGCTTAATCATTCTGTTGCAATGATGATAGCAACAAGATGCTTTGCTATTGGTCAAACATGTTTATGTATGCCTTTGAAATGATGCGAAATGATGTCTTCGATCTAAAAGGGTCACTAAAAACGCACATTAAAATCGCGCCGTATGTGTAAAAGCCTTGACAGTCTACAAAGGATTGTTTAATTTAACATGTTTTGGTAGTCAGCGATGGACTGGTGACCTGTCCAGGGAATACCCACCGCCTCTCGCCCAAAGTGAGCCGGTGTCCAGCAGACCTCTGTGACCCCGAAGCCAGTTAGAAGACGAATGAATGAATGTTTAGATTTTAGGATGTGCACCCCCTAATTATTCAATTTCTATCATTTGATTCCCACCTTCCTCCCGTCCTCTACACTTATGGGAGAAATACTCAGATATTTTTGAGAAGGACATGATCGTACCCACCACTTATACTCATGAACAAAAGGCAGGTCCTGATTATTTATCTCCTGAAAGATAAAAAAAGAACAAATTGCTAAAACATATCAAAATATCTTCTTTCGCCAGTTCCCTTCAGGGGTCGCCAAAGCGAATCATCTCTCTCCACCGATCTCTATCCTATGCATCATCAACATTTGTACCCAGTTGTACATGTAATTACCTTCTCTATGGCAGTCCTCTTCTCATCCTGCCTGGTATCTCCATATTCAACATTTTCCTACCAATATTCTCACTCTCCCTTCTCTGAACATGTCCAAACCATCTCTAACTTTGTCCTTTAAGCGTCTAACATGAGCTTTCCCTCGATGCACTTGTTCCTAAATCTGCCCAACCTCGTCACACCCAAAGAGAACCTTAGCATATTCACCTCCAGCCCTGACTCCTGTCACCTCACCAATGAAAATTACCTCATTCTACTCTTTTTATGTCATGCCCCATCACAGGCAACACCCATTCAATCTGGCCTTGTGTCTCTATACACCGATCCAAATTGAGATTCACATTAATTTTCAGGTGCCTTCGCAGCAGGGTACTCTTCGTCTTTTTGCAGTACAACACAGACACTTCGCACCATACAGGAAAACAGGAAAGAAAGAAGACGATAACAGAGACGAAATCAAAGAACACAGAAAAAAATCATAGATGTCAAGTGGTTTGTTGGTGGCTGATCACAGGGACCTGTTTGACAAAAATGCAGAGAAAAGAGAGGATTTGTGGCTCGTGAGTTCTTTCCTGTTAACTGTACAAAATCGTTATGTAAATGTGGGATGAGCGCCACCAAGCAGCTCTTTTACGTCCTACTCATGTCATCAAAAGAGCCCACTTTAATTGGTCGTTCTCCTTGCGAAAAACGGATCCGATATGGCAGTGTGAAACTCTTTTTCATTGGCACCACTCTTGCAGTCACGTGTTATGTCCTGTTGGCGGCATGGTTTTCGATCGTTGCGCATTGTCACATGAACCTTTGGACCAAAAATTTCGAGTGTACCTCCATTTCTTCAACACGTGTCCAATAATGCATGTCAAACCAACCACATGCAGACGCACACACACACGCACACGCACGCACACACACGGAAGAACGCATGCACACACGGACGCACACATACACACACACGCAGGCATACAAACCTATGCAGAATTTCTGCTCTCTGCATTTCCATTTCCCACATCTGGAGAACATCATCTCTGATTTCTTATCTCTGTGTGTCTTTATTGCTTTCATTTCTCATATTTCCCTAGACACCTGCCCTTGCAGAGATTTGTGTTTCATTTCTCTTGTCAGTTCAATATTTATTCATGCACTTTTTTTCTGCATGCTCATTGCTCACACTCGTCACTTGTGAATTGCTACTTTCTTAGTAGACCAAGAGTGCAAAACACTTTTTTTTCTCCTTTTTTTAAACAAGTGATTGACACTTAAAGGCTACATCGGACTGATTGATACGATTCTTACTGTGTTTTTTAAAAAGCCAGTTCGAGAGCCATCAAGGGTATTGTAAAACAACACTAGTTTTACCTCATCAGAAAGAGTCTGATTCAAAAAGACTAGTTTTGGAGAATTGCCTTTTCAATGAGTTTCATCACATGAAGGCTGTCCACTTCATCCTTTAGGGAAAATTATTACTTATATACTCCCTAAAACATCACTTATCAGACATAATAGACTGTGCTATGTGAATGACAGCAGACTTAGATAATGACTTGGGAGTAGACTGTTGACAAATATCAAAACATAAAGGTTATTTACTATAAAGACATGTTGAATATTAACATTTTCTAAAATGTTTTGCAGGTCTGTGACTGTCAGCAGCAGTTTGGTCGCTGGGAAGAGGGTGAGCGAGTGCCTTTACCCTGTTTTGCAGGACGTCAGGGGTCAGAGATCACCCAGAGACTCCTGTACATTGAGGCAACCTTTGATAGCAGCTTGCAGGGCCTTTACTCAGCGAAGGGCATTCTAGATGTGCGAAACCCCTCCTGGCGTGAGGACTACAGCAGGTGAAGTGTCTCACTAGGGATCTGACTAGAGCTTTCTTTGGTAAAATAGTCCTTATTGAAAGAAGGGATGCTATGGTGAAAGTTACCAGTGTCACATCTGCATATTACCCCTCAACATTTTTACCAGTGAGCTTACAACTTTTTTTATTTAGGTTTCATATTGTCTGCCATTATTCAAAATACAACTGTAATAGTTTAAAAATGTTTGTGACAGGCAAAGCAGTTTAACAGTGGTTGAATTTGCTGGCCACGCAGAGATTCATGGCTTAAATTCAATCTGGTCTTACAAAGGGGTCATATCACAAGAACAGGACCCAAAAATTGATGGTGAGAGATTTTATTACGACAATGGTGAATAAGAAATAAGGGCTGTAAATCTAGTGATTTATGGAGAGTTTTGTTTCTTACTTTTGTACAATTACAGGTGACAACATCCAGGATCAACATCTTTTCGTTTAAATTATTTAATACTTTTTCTTCATAAATGTTAACAATTTTGCAGGCAGAACTGTTGCATTTAGCTTGAGGTGCTAAAAATGTTAACATTAGCTTTTGTAAAAATAGATAACAGAAATACTGAAAGATAGGTCCTTTAGAGAATACATCTGTGCATGCATTTTAAACTAACCCTTTTATAACATTTTACCATTAAATAAATAAATAAATAAAAAACACCCCAACACATTAGAACTCACTGCAATACATTGCAGTTTGGTTCACCACAATTTTTCAGCCATTCTGTTTGGTACTTTTCATTACGGTTGATTTCATTATTTGTCACGACCATACATAGATTTCGACTGTTCCTTGTATACTGTAACCGATAACTATCCTATTTATCGCGATTCCAAAGTATTCCCTGTTACACTTTTGTGTAGTTTAAATGGTTTAAATGAGTAGTTTAAATAGTCAGGGGATGTTATTCCTTCTCTTATTCAAAACATTTAGCACATTCTTATAATTTGAAAATAATGTCTTTCTGCTGAAGACTAAGATAAAAGATCTTAAAGTTTTTCTTTTTTTGTTTTTAAAATTGAGTGTATCTCAAAAACCAAGCAATGAATTCACTCAGAATAAATGTACTGTGGTTCAAAAGCATTTTATGCAACTTTTTACGTTTACATTTTTGAGGGATAAAGCTTTGAAATGTCTATATTTATAAAAATCTGTGGAGAAAAAAAAGATTTTAACATTTTTTGTGGTTTATTGTAGTTTTGACACTTTCTTCAGTTAAGATTGACCTAACTCCAGGTATATTATTAAAATCTAGGATATAAGGGTTATATTGGAAAGTAAAGTACTCCATAAACTTTTGTTTCTGAGAGCCATTGCACAGATTAGCCATTTTATTTTTTTCTGCTTTACATGATGCTTCATTCAGTCAATCAACCAACTTCATTCCTTGTTTATTCATCTTGGTTAGGGTCACTGAGGGGTCAGCTCACAATCAATCACATGGCCATTTTCCAACCAATTCTGCTTGGCAGACTCCAATGAGAAACCTTCTGCCTGAGAGGCCGCAGCACTGAATACTGAAGCCACCAATTTAGTCCTTTGCTTCCCATAGATATTAATGAATGTTTGTCATTGTCTACTGCTTATTGGATGTCCAAACTATTGAGGATTTCCATACATCACATTTTAGCATATATTCCTAAATATGCACATAACTTCCCTGCTTCTCATATCATATAGGTATTTTCATGAATATTCTGCCGAAGTGCTTGCGCAGTAGGGAGAAGATCACTTTGGCTTCTATGAGTGAGCCTAGCATCCTTCCATTGTCAATCACAACTGGCAGTGCACTAGCTTTTCTGAATCCCATTATGACTGTGTTAGTGTGACAAACCTAGACTCCCCATCAAGCTCCAGACACCATTATTCTGTTCGTCCCCCTTGCCCCATGCATCACCATTCCACTGCGTTAGACTGAGTGTTTGTATGTGTATCTGATGACCATGATGGATTGGGGTTGAGGTGGGTCATAGGGTTAGTATTTTGTTGCCAAGACAAACAGCTGTGCTTGTGTCTGAGGCAGGTGTTTCAGTGACTCAGCGTACCGAGAGCAGTCGAATCAATGCTCGCTTTGGTTCATGGCTGAAAGTCTTTATGTTGTGTGGATTCTGTCTGAATAGAAGGAGAGTTTTTTTGTGTTTGGAATGTGGGCTACAATCCAATCTTTGTTGTTTTTGTGTCCATGTGTTTGTTTAAGGTTCTGTGTAAAAGTGAAAGATCTGGAAGTGATGATGCAGAATCTGATCACTTCAACTTTCGAGACTGTGAGCTCCGTGGAAGAAGGAGTGCAGCTGCTTGATGTGTTCCAGCACCTGTCTGGACGAGAGGTTTCTTACACCACATGTGCACATGCAAATTTAAAGAAGCACTACACCTGTACATTACCAAATTTTCCAGGTTTTTTTAAGAAGGTATTCTCTTGATCACTGGTTTGGGCGAAACCATCTGTAACATCCCTAAGATCCTAGAATCAGATTAAACTTGCACTGTTCGACTTTACATGTTTAACAAAACCTATGGATGATGGAATTTTGAAAATTACTTGAATCATTTGAAAGCAGTGGACCTTTATTCGAGAAATGAGGAGAGCGTATGACACCAAACGTCCATGCATAGGGTACCAGTTTGCTTTAGATTTTCTGTTTTTTTAAGAAATGTGCTGCTCTGATAAACAAATGATAATCACACGCCCATCTGTGTATTTCTTTCTTGGGGTGTGCAGCTCTGTAAGGGGCAGGCCAGAAAAGGCCTGGCAAGAGTAGGTAGGGGATAGGACAGGAAAGGACAAGGGTTGTGTCACTTGTTGGGTAACTGGAGTAAATTTTATCACATCATAAATTCTAATTATTAGGTTTCTAATTGTGGAGCAACACTGGAGTGAATTTTATTGATGTAGTAGAGTAATGTGAAAGTGAATTGAATGTGGAAGTGAAACTTGTTCTTTACTTTCACTTGAAGTCAGTCCGATATTAGATTTATATACGCAAAATGACGTGACGAGATCTAAGCCAGAAAATTTGTGCAGTTGGTTTTACAATTTTTCTAACAAGTTATTCCATACTCTTGAAATTGAGATTTCAAAAACTGCAGTACTTTTGGTTATCTGACTGCGAATGAAAATGTGTCTTGGGAAACAGCTGGAAACATTTCCATTGAACAAAGTGTTAACGGTATAGGCATAATGTTCAAAGCAATCTTGCTTCTGTGAGTGACATTCACATAAATCAATGTGTCAAGTATAAATTACAGTTTTATTGCTGCTGTTTGTCACAGTTATCTCATGTATTTCTATTTTATTTGTCTATTTTTTTTGTCTGTCTAGGCCATCAATCGGACCATTGAAAGGAAAATGGTGGATGTATATGCTTTGTTCAGTTCTGAGCTGAATGAAATCAATTTGGTGATGCGGAGAACGTCGTTTTTGATTCCTCTTCAGATGCCTCAACATGCAGGACAGGTCCACTGGACCCGAGCTCTCAGGTTCCGTACAGAGAGACCTATGGAGGTGAGGTTTTGGTTCAGCAACATAAGCGTTGTAGAACTTCAGAAATGGACAAAAACCATCAAAATGTTTTCTTTGACCCAACTATATTACAATTGGACTTTGCATTATTGTCATATTCATTTCTGTTCATTACTCTCTCAGATGTATGCATTTTGGAGTCAGCACAGAGTCTTTGAAACTGAACATTACAAATTCCTTGTACTGGCATATAGATGTGTCGCTGATGATTATTAGATGGGTCACACTTCAGATTCTTAATATACAATTAACTGTAAAAGTATTGATGATCTAAGTGTCAAATAAAATATCTATAAATGTGATAAAACAAAGATGGACTTTACATGAAAAACTCACATAGACTTGATGGTCCACAGGTTTCAGGAATCTCTATTGTATTTTAAAAGTGAGCATATGGACTGATTTTCCGTTTTTAAAGGAGCCTTGGGCAAGAACAACACAATTCGCAAGTTGTTTCACATTAAAATAAAACATGTCATAACTACAATGAGCTGTTTTTATCCAAATAAGTGGAAATAGCCAGCAGCTGTTTGCTTCTATGAGTTTCTGCCACCAGAAGACAATCAAACAAGTGTACATGAATCTGCAACCCTTTTCTGAAACAGCAAAGCAAGTAATAAATTAACCACGTTGGCCCCAGATTATGGAATGAATTGCCACTGTAAAATATGCCATTCTCCCAACGTTGAGGTTAAGAACTAAAAATTCAGTTAAGATGAGGGATACAATAAGATGTTCTGTTCCATGTTCAGCTACAAACACAGACTATTCTGAAACAAATGAGTGCGTAGTAACAAGGAGCAAGCCAGTGTTTGGATAAACATATCTGGTTTTAAAAACAAGCATCACAATTTGCTTAAAACTAGATGAAAATCAGAGCTCCTCCCAAAGAAAAAAATGGATAAAATTGGCTTCGCACTGGGTGGTTCTTTAGCCTTGTACGTTAATAAAGCAGCAACCATGGCTGAGCATTCATTATCCTTTACATTCCAGAATACATTTCATTACAAATATATAGAAAGCGGTAGTGTAGATAGTGTCAACATAAGGGGCAATAATCACTTAAAGGTGCCATATTATGCAATTTTTGAATAATTTATAATAAATATTTTATCTCCCTATACCAGCACTGCACTGTTAGTAAATGTGATATTAATTGTAAAAAAGAATATTCATCCAGTTCCTCTCACAACCATACTTTTACCATGCCCTTTTGGGACTTAGTTCGTAGTCCGAGAAATATGGGTAGTATGTAATGGCTGCCAGACATAAGTCAAAAAGAATAGCTTGAATTCAATTGAGAATTATGCGTTTTCTGTCACTCTGGCTTGAAAGTGACATAAATAAAATCCAAAGTGCATCGAATACTTTGCAAGCGAATGGATCCACCATAAAAATAACAAGGCACTTCATGCAGTTCAGTGCCTGTGTATGCTAACACGCTGTTATGCTGTTTGCGTGCGAAAAAGTTAATGAACCATGTTGAGATCTATTTCATGCAAATATTGTAGGTGTTTGAATTAGGGAATGTGCTTTTTATTTCTGATGTTTTTTTGACATTACGAACCGATTTCAGGTGTTTTTTTTTTTTTTTTTTGCAATGCTGGGTTGGTACCTATAGATTTCCAGCCCTCAAGCCTTTCATAGTTGTCATGTCATGGTTTCATAGACGACACATTTGATTCCAGATCTGAATATCTAAATCCCACACCCAAGAGTTCTTGTTCTTGTGTTGGCTTCTGGTCTTGCATTTAACTGCACAGGTGCTGGACGCATTCCACATCAACTCTTGCCTCATACCATACTCTCTTCTTCCACTGACCTTTCTGCATTCACTTGCTTTCTTCTTCCACTTCTATCTTCCTCTCTTTCTTCAGCTTGCTTACAGAGCAAATTTCCTCTTCATTGTATTTAAATCAATTTTCTGCTTTCTTAAGGAAGCCAATTAAGAGCAGGCATAATCTTTAACTGAAAACAGATGTGATTATGTAGCGTTTAACCACAAGTTATCCTTAAAAGCCCAGTGAGAAACCAGCTTGATTTTTTTTTTACTGTAGATTTTATGATTTATCTGTGAATTAAGCTGCTTAGACATTGTACCGATTAGACATTGTTTGTAAGCTTTGATTCATGGTTCCCCATTTGCTTCTATCTATTTGTGTCTGCACACATTGTTTAGGTTCTCCGCAGCGCTCATTTCCTGCCTCATGTCAGTGGCGAAGAAGATGTGCATGTGATGTATTCCAAGCTTTGTCAGGCTCTAGATGAGAAGGTGAGGAGGCTCTTCAATGACTGGAGTCAGAATCTGAACCTAGAGTGCCTCAGCAGCCTAGACCAGCCTCTCATGATCCGCTGCAGAGGAAAAGCTGGTCTTCTGGACGTCAACTTTAACAAGTATCTGATCACATATGCTCACAAAACATCTGTGCTCGCTCTCTTTTTTAACTAATATACAGCCGTATCACAGACCAGTGGTTTTCTGATGGGTTATTTATATGTCATTTTATTCAAAGTTCAACCTAAATACAAAAAAACTATTTAGCCAAACTTCAAAGTCTGTTTCAATTTAAATGAATTTTATTTTATTTTATTTTGATATGCGTAGGGACCAAACAGCCAAGCTTTGCAGACATCTATTGTTTTTGTTCCGTTCCATCCTCTAAGTCAATAGCAGCCCTATGAGACACTATACATTTACCTCACACCAGTTTTAGACTCAAGATGCTAAAAGAAGCCACAAAAAACCTTATTTATATTAAATATATCGACAGTACATATAATAGAAATACTATACAATAAATGGTACTTTTTATTGTTCTAAACTAAATTGGAAAACAGTGCACAGCGCGCTATGATTTTTATTTATTTATTTATTTTTGTCCATCCATCTGGGTTTTGCGTGTTCAAACTCCACGTGTGTGTTTAGGAACCTGCTGAAGATGTTTAGTGAGATTCATTACTGGGAGAGACTGCTCTTTGAGATCCCCCATTTCGTCATCGATGTCTACCAGCGCAGAGAGGAGCTCCATAACCTGAGAGAGAACGTCCTCTTGGTTGTTAGGGACTATAACAGGTCGGTGCAAAAATATCTTGAGGCTTTTGTTGACCATTGATTGTTTTTCTGTTTGGTTACACCCTCATCAGGTGGAGAGGTTGGTTTAGCTGAATAGAACAAATTATTGTTCTGTTTTAGTTTTAGTCATTTTCAAAAGAACAATTATTAATGTTTGCTATTATACAGATGAAATTGACTCAGAGATACGTCAATCCATCAAGGTTGGTTCCTCTGAATAAATAACTCAGAGAGAGAGTTGAGGTTAATGATTAAAAAGTATTTTTTTATCATTAACAGATTTATCTCTTTAAATCTGTATAGAGAATTTAACTTTAAGTATTTTACTGTGTTGGATCTTATTTAATTGCTGTTATAAAAATTAACTTTTTTTCTGTTATTAAAATAACTAATTAGCTATTATTAATATGTTCTTGGTAAACCTGGAAAATCAAGAGATTTCAACCCTTAGAAGTCCAGGGCCTTTTTGAGCATTTTTACTACTTTACAATTTGCTCTAATGAATTACCTTTAAAATGTTTTTTTTTGTGTGTGTGTGTGTGTGTGTGTGTGTGTGGGTGTGTGTGTGTGTGTGCGTGTGTATGTGTGCTTTTTAAATATTTTTTAATTATATTACACAATCATTTCACAACAAAATTGCACAAAAAATATGATTATGTGTATTACATTTTGTTGCTTTATTACAACAAAAAAGAATGAACAGTTTTTTTAGGCCATATCACAGATCTTGTACTTCCAATGGTTATCCCTTCTTTTCACCACTAGATGGCACTGATGGCACCAATCTGTAAAATGAAACTAAAAGACTATTGGGTCACAACATTCCAAATTAATTAAAAATGATTGGCACACACAATGGTACTTACAGAGACTTCTAATGTTAAAAATGAAAAAAAAATATTTTAGTTGAATTGCTTAAAAACTTACATTCGCTTAATTACCATTTTCATGGTCCATCAAGTGATATCCTTTGTGTGGTCATGTGATCTCATTTATTAAGACCTGAAAATGTGACCGATGCAGATGAACCAGCATGTGCATGACAAGGAAGATTACAGATTTTCTCAATAGCGAAACAAAGTTTGACTCTAAGTATCAAATATAAAAAGAAAAGAGCAAGCTATCAGAAGAAAAAAAATAAATGAAGGAAGACCCTCAGTTTAGTTCTAAATGAATCACAATTTTATGTTGGCTTTTTAAAAACGTATTGTTATTCATCTATATCTCCAGACAAAAAAATTCAAATGCATCTCCTTCTAGAGCGTTCAGGCTACAGCCATCCAAACTGGTCTGACTCGGGTTTGCTATATCTTTTCAGACTCGTAGAGGTGTCAAACTCAGTTCCTAAAGGGCCACAGACCTGCACAGTTTAGCTCCAACTTCAACTAAACACAGCCGATGCAGCTTGTAAGGCTGTTTGTTAGCATCATGTCTGGGTCTCTCTGGGCAGGGTTCAAAGTAAACTGTTCAGGGCTCTGACCCTCCAGGAACTGAGTGGGACACTCATGCACTAAAGGATTTGAGATTGCAGAGAATGGGGTGAAACCTTGCAAACTTGAACCCCATAGAAATTTCAAACTAACCATACTTGTGAAGGTTTACCAGTCTGTGCAAGAAAATACCAAGCCCTGAGTAAGTATGTGAACTCCAGGCACTACAAAGGGTCAAAGATTTACCATTGACTAATAATGGACTCTGGGAATAAATGGGAAAAAACAATAAAAATATCTTCAGAAAAACATCATAAAGAAATGTTTTTTAATGTTAATCTCAATGACCAGCGTACATTTTTTTATGAAAGCACCCAACAGCTTCCTAGCAACCAAACTGTTTCTCCTAGCAACCAAAGTTTTTTTAATCTATCTCAGCTCAGAAAAGGCTAGAGACACGTGGGTTGGTTTAAATCACTCATAGTGACATTGACAACATTTAAAGCACTTATACTATACAAAATCAATGTTTTTGTGCAATCTAGTTATGCATTGTTGTTTGACATGCATAATTCCTGCACCACTTCAAACTGTTCCCAGTGCTTCATTTCTTGTGATAAAATTATTTATTTTTTTCTGGAAAGGTCATAGTCAGTGATCAAGGGAGAGAATATCCTTATGTGAAATGCCTTATTTTTCCAATACTAAAATGGCTTATCTATAATTTTGGACATTAACGTAAATAACTTTAGTTACTCAGTAATTTACTTTTATAAAGTAAGACTCACATACAGGTATCCTACATAATAAAACAATTTTCTTCACACACTTCCGTAAATCCCTCAAAGCGCACATCTCTGTTCAAGATTTTAGAACATGCCGTTCTGGAGAAAATCACTTGAGTTAAATGCACGTACACAGAGCACACACTTCCACTGAACAAAACAATTCTCACTTATGTCTTTCGTTCTGCGGTGAATAATAACCTCCTCATCTCTCATAATCCACCTAGTGCACATTCTCACACACACACGCACAGACTCTTCAGGCTGGAGGACTCATTGTTGCTCTCAGAGGGGCAGAGTGAATCATCTCTGTCAGTATTGTCATCACATTTAATGCATTCTACACATGCCAGCCGGAAACAAACACAAGCTAAACAGGCCACTTGCCCCAAATGGCAAAGCACGTCCACTTAGACTTGCTAATCCATTTTTACCACCCTCTTGCCTTTGTAATGGTCTTGCTTGGTTTCGAATGCTGTAGAGGGATTCATCTGTAATGGAAGGAGTGAACTTATATGCCCTTCTGTATTCAGAATCATCAAGGCCCTGGATGCAGATGAGCTGGGTCTCTTTTCGGAGAGAATTCGCTTCTTGGACAGGAAAATCCAGCCTGGTCTGTCCAAACTACTTTGGTCCACAAAAGGAACATCAAGCACTTTTATCAATGACTGCAGAGTGCACGCAAACAAGGTCAGTCATTGCAGAACACTTTACGAAAATCGGAATCGAAGACCAGAACAAGTTTAATGTCCAAAGATGCGGCCATCAAAAATCTAATTCCACATGTTTTACAATCATTTTTAAAGACAGTTAAGGGGCAGTTCTATGGGTGGAGACTAATGATCAAAAGGCCAGTTCAACAATTTGTACAAAGGGTCAGCAAAAACTTTATCAAGCTTTGATCTGGGCTGGGCACTAATCTTAGGTGGACCAAAAAGGCCATTCAACAATTGTTACAAAGGGTCATCAAAAACAATAAACAAGGAGTCATAAAGATAAAAGACATAATGCCAAAAGAGGGTTGTCAGTACACAACCGCAAGTTCACACGATTTTCAAAACGTCACAGATAACATCCGGCTTCTCTACATGGTTGTGTCACGATGAAAATATTTTTTTCCACAGCCATCTGGCAGTATTTGACTAATGGGCTGGTGGATGCGGCATTAAAGCACATTTTTCTTATAAGAGGTATGTTGAGATATTGTGGCTATGAAACTCATATCATTGGCCTGTCTGTAATAATATTTAATAATCTAACAGTAATAATCTAACGTTTATCAGACACAATGGACTACTAAAGTAATAAAAATACCCTTTTTTTACTAATATGTCTAATTTTTGTTGTTTTTACCAAGATTTTTTTTAAGAAATGCTATTTACAGTTTTTTAAGTTGTCACAATAATAAAAGGTACTTTTAATACTTTTTAAAATATTAAAACAGACTCGCTAGTATATATTAAATTAAACAGTAAAGCCTTTTTTTAAAGCATATAACTTGCCATAAAGCGTTTTCATTGTGATGTCATCACGTGGTACAGGGAAACTAGGGAAACCGTGACGTAATCCGGGACATTTTGCAAATCGTGCAAATTTGTGGATCGTATACAACAGGACAATAAAAAAGGGGACACAAAGATATAACTATTTATGCCAATTCCACTTCTGGGGGAGGGAAATCGGGTTTTTCATGTCCAGCGTTGACGTAGAGTCTTGCCAGAGTGGTGCCATGTTGGGTCACAAGCTTCTTCAAACTGCACCTTCGAACAAATTCCAAAGTATGAATACTCTATTTTTTAGGGCTGAAATAAGAGAAACTAAGAAATATTGTTTTTCCACAAAAACAGATGTAATATCAAGGTTCATTGCTGTTTTTACAAATAAAAATCTTTACAATACAAATATAAATGTTTTAAAAAAACATTTATTGTTACTTTGTAAAAAAAAAGGGGGGTTATAAATGGTCGCTCCAAGAAGTTAACGTCACGTTCACCGACAGTTACTGAATTCAACATTTTTGAATGACACAAACAATGTTTAAATTGCGAGATGCCTGATGCGAGGTTTCTGGTTGCTCCATTTCACACCAAACAAACTTAGCACTGCAGTGTCTTTCATTATAATGTTAACCAAAGCAGGGTTTCAGAATCCTGGGTAATTATGCGGTGCTAACGCCACTTCCAATTACAGGTTTGAAAGCGTTTTTAACCAGGGTTAATAGTGGAGTTTAGCAATAACCCCCGGGTTAGCGTGGAGTGAAAAAGCCTGAATGTTGTAACTATTTTTTAGCTCTGCTTTTTAAATGTGAGTATTCTGGCTACTACTTCACGTGATGTCAGTACATTTCTTAATGTCTTTTGGCAAATAAGGACCATTTTATTGCATATTTTTATCGAAATCCTTGTGCATTTCTCCTTTAATCTTTGGTTTGGATTACAAAGAAGGGATATTTGCAAACGCAAAGTGCTTTCTGACTATGGCTTAGTGCCCAGGTCTGACTGGTCTGGGAACAGAAAACTCTTCACTCTTGTAGTTGGAAATGTTTCCAGGATGCCCACAAGCTAACATTTTTTAAATGGAATGATTCACAATATTATATCAACTGTACCAACTCAATCAAGTCCCAAAGATGCTAAGACCTGACCTCTCTTTTCTGTTGCTCTATTTCTAAGTCACATGTCTCATATTCACATTTAAAGCTCATTACAGGTGAAAATTCTTACAGAGTGAGATGCAAAGTTTGTACAATCATGGATCCAATCCAAGAAGATGTGCATGCATTTAAATGTGAGATTCTCCCATCTCCAAAAATGCTCTAAAACCTGGAGTAGATAGTCCAAACCAACTCAAGCATTGTTTATTTTGTATAATTGAGATCAGAAATGGGATTGAGCTCACACTTTTTTTAGAGATATGCTATTTTACAAACAATTTATTTAAATATTTGAAAAAATTAACTGGAAACAATGTTCTTTTTGCCATCCATCCATCATTTAGTTCATTCATCCATGCATTTGTTTGTTCATTCATTCCATCTCCCACGGGATGAAACGTTTTCTTCAAACAGTACATAACACTAGATTAGCACTTTTTCAATGTTGATTAATCTGCCTTAGTTTTATCAGGTTGAATACATTGGCTGCTGTTCAGTATTCAGAAGCGATATAGTTGGTAAAGATTTAATTGAAGTATCTGAAGGAGAACATTGTTCAGCTGAGGAAGCTCTCTTTCTTTGTTGTGCTCCATTCCATTGATATGCATGTAAACACTTGCTTAAGTTTAATGAAGATAGCACAGTTCAATTGCTCACTTGCCGTTGAGTCTGGCTGTTTTCCTAATGGAATTAATTCTTTCATAATATGCAGATAGAAAATCTCTCCATTGAAAAAAGATTCTCATTTCACTACTGGTATAGTCTATACAAATATTAAAAGTGTGAAAACTAAAAACAGTGTTTGTGATGTCAACCACAGCTTTTGACAAGATGTGTAGCTTAAAGCACTCGGTTGTGTTAAGGACAACCTTCCCAAGATGGTGAAAGTGAAATGATTGCTAACCAACCGGCTGCTGGTGAACAAAAACAAAATATAATTTCAAAACAGAGAAATGACAAAGATGAAACTCAAGCTTACCAGACACATGTATATCTCAAATAATGAACCCACACAGGGAAGAGGGAGCAAGAGCCTTAAGAAGGTAGCGGGCAAACGAGGGGAACAACCAACCAGTCATGAGGAGTAGGTGGGGCACATGAGGGCTAATTAACAAAGACACAGAAAGAAGACACATACACTGGAGAAGAGGCCAGAATAAAAAGTACAAGAGGGGGAGCACAGACAAAGAGGAAGGGGCAGGAACAGAAGAAAAAGTTACAAAATAAAAGACTGAGATAAAACAATATAAAAGTAACAGGTAGCGGATGTGAGGTATGGGTAGAACACATTTAAAGGCCCATACCACTTTGTCGCTTCATTATGAATGAGCGGAACCTATTTTCTATTCACTTTCACTAGCCAAAATCAATGGAACACAGGAACTGCAAAATACCCCTCCACCCCAGTGTTTTGTTTTTTAGCTCAGTGCGTCACATATGCACAGGTTAAATGCATTATTTTTATTTTATACAAAATTTGTCATAGTGTAGCAACATATTTCTCAGAAGTACACCAGTTTGAAGCCGGTCAGAAACATTCCTGAGTGGAGTTTGCATGTTGTACCTGCGGCGATGTAGAAGCAGTCTGCATTCTCTGTTCTCCTCGAAAGTCCGAAGACATGCTTCAGGTATTTGTTTATGAGCTGATGAACCCCGTGGCTCAAATCAAGACTAAACAGGTGAAAAGATAGATGAATAATGGAGTATCAGAGAGATATTCACTTAGTAACTGAAGATACTCGGGGAATGCAATAACTAATCAAATGTGTTAATTTCTTGAAATGTAAGTCGCTTTGGACAAAAGCGTCTGCCAAAATGCAGAAGTGATGCTTGTTTAACAAGTTTCGGGAGGTGCAATTTCGCACATTTGAGCTTCATCCCACATTCCACTCCAAATGCATAGCACATGGCATAGCATAGATATTATCTGTCACTCTACCCATTACTCTCTGCTCAAACAACAAGGCTGGCTCTGGAGGTGAACCTGTGAAATGAAATGTATTTTTAAAAAGTATTACCACTGTGACACCCCAAAACACTTCCCAGCACACTACCCAGGAGCCTGCACTCGTCTGACCTGCTCCCCACCACCCAACAGGACTTTTAATTGTTTATTGGCGACATATTTTTAATAAATGCCCTGAGCGGCGTTGAACAGTGCCAGTGTGTCCGTGTATATCTCGGGATCTGCTACAGCACATTTTGACTTTTAAGAAGATTGCTCAGCTTCGTTGGGTTATACATGAACGCTGCCATCCGAACCCTAGTGTGCAACAACGAGTGGATCGAATACCTCGAAAGTTGGGTCTTGGTCTTCTTTTAATCAAACTCTGGTGCAAACTGATTGTAATATAAAAATAAAATGCATTAAAACACACATAATTGAACCAAAAATGGGATGCCATAGATTATCAAGCATAATCTTTTCCGATTCGTCACCTACAAGGACCCATTATTTTTTATGTACTACATAAAAATTCTGTTCACTGTTCAGGGGCTCTACATTTTGGGGGCTCCTAAACTCATTGAATGCAAAGTTGGACCAAATAAAACCGTTTCAAAATGCACGGGAGAACCACACGTACACCGGCAGACAACATCGTTGGTGAGTTCTATCAAGACCCACAGCAAAAAATCTGACCAATCTGCATGCAGCAATATCACTACGCCTTTAAGTTTGGCACCTTAACCGTGGCAGAAGTTGAATATGGCAATGCTAACTGGACTAAGATGGATTTATCTTTTTGTTGCTTTTTTGGTACAAATGCAAACAAACAGAAAGGACTTCTAAAGGATCTTATTAAATTACTTTTAACAGAGAATTTATTTGTATTGCTTTGCTCTATTTTATGGTACACAGT
Organism: Danionella cerebrum; assembly: GCA_007224835.1. Taxonomy (NCBI): domain Eukaryota; kingdom Metazoa; phylum Chordata; class Actinopteri; order Cypriniformes; family Danionidae; genus Danionella; species Danionella cerebrum. The sequence continues at coordinate 139,904 of SRMA01026203.1, read as the reverse complement.
TCTTTTCAGCAGTTGTCTTTTCAGCTTTTTCATTGTAATCAATTTCACAAGCCTCTAACTGAGTTTACGGTTCCGTTTTGGACTGTTTTAATTGTAATTGCTTGTTAGTCATGTCTGGAAAAGCAAGGCTATTTTGCACCATTCATCTATGAGTGTTTTTCAGCAACCAAAGGCATTGTGGGGGTTTTGTTCTCACTGTGTCCTTTTATCTGTCCGATATTGCTTTTGTAAAGCAAGAATAAGGCTTCAGGCTTTACTGAGAGTGGAAGTGCAACTCAGTGGAGTGCAATTGTACAATCTATTCACTTCCTCTGCTGGCTGTCTATCACAGCTACATTGTACAATCAGTTGTGATATTAAAGCACTGCCAGTGCCCTTTAGCCATGTGGTATATATAGAAACGTGCACACTCACACACATACAGAGACGTGAATGCCCCATCTACTTTAATAAAGGCTGCCCAGGCGTCCTAGTATTAACAGCTCCAGCATTCGCAATAAAACCCAATCCAATGCCACCTCCATGCCCAATGCTCTCTCTGTTAGAGCTATGGAAGTTGAATCAGGTTCACATCAGAACCAATGTCACATTTTTTTCAGGCCCAGACAGAACTGGCAACAGCGTCACTGGCAAGCGTGGAGAGCATGACACATCAGAGCTCATATGAACATATAATCTACACCTTTGAGGCTTAGTTCATGTGGCATGTTTCATCTCATGAAAGAGTCTCAAGATGAGCTGGATCCAGAGCTAAGAGGAAGAGTGAGATTATGTTCGTGTAAGATGTCTGAGAAAACTCTATGAAAGTCTGATCAGCGGTGTCCTCTGCTGGATGAGAAAAGCTCAATTCTTTGTGGAAAAGAAAGACCTTCTTTGATTTTAAGCATAGGGATTGGTGGAAATCAGGCACTCTGTTTCAGTGGATGAGAGAAAAATTTTAACTGGAACCCCCCGCTGCACCGTTTTAATGTATTTGCCTTCTCTTCCCTTCCCTGGCTTTTAATTTGCTCATATACTGCACAAATCTGAAGTTTCAGTTTGAACTAGATGGCCGAACACACATTTTGATGTCGCTTGTAAAAAGTCCAGTTTAAAATGATTTTATATGCAAAAAAGATTGGTTGCCATGGTAAACTTTTTGGTTGTTATGGAAGACTCAGGGAGATCATTCAAAGTTCTCCATGCCGATATGAATGATATAAACTAACCCCATGTCTCTATGATTTTCCTCAACTGAGAAAGTGATTTGCCAAAAGGCAACCAAGCTGGTTGCTATGGAGGTGTCAGTAGCACAATATAAAGTTCCTCATGTCAATTATTATATAAACCAACCCACCAAAGTGTATCATTTATGAAAGCGGATATCGAGTTCAGATCCTTTGGTTGCTAAGGTAAATAGTTTGGTCGCTAGGGAACTTTCATTGGTCATTTTGCCTGCATTTCTCTATGAACCCATATATCTCTTTGCTGTTTTATCATGAAGAGACTTTTGTTGATTTCAATAGCTAAATATTACCCCCTTCTAGGGTCCAATACTTTTGCACAATGATCTTTTGCAGCATAGACTTATAATATCCACAACTATTGTCTGTTTGAAGTTTCTATGAGGTTCTCCGTTTGAATTACCGTTTTACAAAGTCCCCTTTCAAAACCCGAGAAGTTTGGATATCTTGGAAATGCTTGATGACTGTAGCTCAAATGGTATATGAGGAAATGCATTTAGAAGTTGTTGCCCGAAGCAAAAAACGAAAAACAATATGTTGACTTTGACAAGTCAACATAATAATTAGTGTATATGAATCTTCTGAAGAACTCAGAAAGACGTTGCTTTGAAATATTTTTTACATCAAGTTTTTGCTTGGGGTTCATCCATTTTCATCTGCTTTATCCAGAGACAGGGCCATGGCTCAGTCGTTTAAGTAGGAAAGCTTAGATTTCCTTCTCCATTGGAATTCCATCCAAAACTTTTGGAAGGACACTTTACCAAGAATGCCGAAATGATATGAACCAATTGACAAATTAACCCCTTAAAATTTTTTACCCAGTTTGTCTTCTTTCTTCCTCATATATAGGTGCAGTTAATGGTGGATGAATACAAGGCAGCGAACCTGGCTTGCTCCCGACTATGTGATCAGATAAGTGAGCTGCTCTTGCTGCACCTAGATGGGAAGACTGTGTACGGAGAGAGAGAATTCCAAGAGGAGCAGCAGCGTCATCAACACACTCAGCTGCTGCGACTCACTAACGCACACCATGAAATCATCAAAATCGTGTCCAGGGTCTATTCAACCTTTCAAAATGATGGCTATGAGGTTTGTATCTGTGTACGTTCTTGTACTTCTTCATGATTTTGTATTGGGATCAAATGTGTTGAGGGAGCTGTCTTTAGTCTCATCTTTTAGATCGTGATTAATCGTAAATAAAAGACTGAAACTTTTTGTATATGTAAATGTAAAATGTAAATAATCAATTCAAATTCCAGACAAAGAAACTACTTTTAATTCAAAGTTGATTGTTTATTGACATTTTTGTTCAACTTGTACCACAAATTTTCTCATGTAAACAATATACCTGCAATACACCATCAATAGTCTCCAAATTAACTGTTGACTTAAAAAAACATGTAAAATTAACACAAAAGGAAACATAGAGAAAACCTTAGTAACATAAGACTTCTACCAAGGAGGAGGAATAAATTAAACTAAATGAACGAATGACTCAAACTCATTGTTCTCAAACTCATTATAGTCACACAGAAGGTTCGAGTAGGCGTGAGAAAATAAACATAATATCTGGGGATTAATGAAAGTAAGTAGAAAGCCAGACGGGAAGGGACAGACAGCTGGGAAACATACAAGGAAAATTATGAAACAGGTGAAAAGGCAGAAAATAAAGGCATGAATATAACAGAATGTGAAAAAAATGTTTCCCTTGGTCTTATTCATAGACACGTTAATAAAAAAAACCTGCAAATACGTTGATTTTGTTAATTTGTTTTTAACGCATAAAAAAATCAAATTAATCGCATGGATTTATATACAGAATTTTCTTTATTATCCAAATGTTATTACTCTAAATCTTAACATTTTCATTTGAATGTTGACAGAAGTGGATCAGATTCCTGTGCCTGCTGTAAGCATGCTTCATCAGCAGAGATTATTACGTCAGAAAGGTGTTTGGTTCCCAGCAATACTCAAGTTTTAAATTGGAAAAATCTGATAATAATATTGAAATCCTTTATCATCTTGAACGAGTTACGCTCTGTTTCTTTTGTTTTGAATCATGCAACTTATACAAAGGTTCAGCTATACTGTGGATGTTTCTTCCAGAATTACAATCAAAAATAAAATAGAAATAAGAAAAATAGACTACCCTACTTTTTCTTTAGCAGATATAACGCACACGTCAAATCACTAACTGGTCATTATTTTCAAATCCTCGCCTCTTCATCATGGAAACCACATGAGGAAGTTCATAGGATGCAAATTTTAAGTTTTCTATAAAGACAATCGCACTGCTGCACACAAGCTTAGCGTGAGTGAATTCATGGTGAGACGTTGGATGCAATGTCCTTGGGTTTCAGCCCTTCAAGTGACTTCACCTTTTTTTAACAGATCGGATGCAGTTTATATACAGGTGCTCTCTATAGTCCAGAAAATACGGTAGTCAGATCTGGTGAATAGCTGATTATATAAAAATAGAAAATAACCTATTTAAAGAATTGAATAATTTCTGAAAAGCTTTATTTCTAATCATCATGCCTTCCATGTGTGTGCTTTTCAGGTGCATCAGCACTGGATCACATACATAGAGAAGATGGACCAAAAGGTGGAAGAGGCTTTACGTGTGAATATAAAACGCTCCCTGCAGGAACTTTCTAAAGCAATCAATGGACATGGGAAGACTTCCCCAAACCCTTTATTCCGAGTCGAGGTGGTACTGACTTCTCAGGTGGCAGAGTCTGGTCCACAGGTACCCATAATACACTCTCTGTCAGATCTAGTAATGTAGTGACCGATAAAAGAGTGTTCTCTTGACCGTACATGAGAATCAGGTGGTTGTAAGATTGAAAGTCCTTGAATTAAAGTGTCAGATGCTAGTAATGTCAACATTTCAAAAGTGTCATACAGTGGTACCCCGAGATATGAATGCTTCGAGTTACGAAAATCTGTTTTAAATCAAGTGAAACATTATGTATGGATTACTAATAATGTGCTATAACAAAAGTTAGAGTCAAGGTGTCGTAAAAGAAATAATGTTTATAACATGGAAAGTACTGTTCTGTAGCGCAACTTAAAGAAACCCTGTGACACATTCTCAGAAGCGTCTCTCCATCCCTTCTCACACGCTCGGTATTCTTTATGCTTGTGCTTGAAACCGTGTTGGTGTCAGTAATTTGTGAAATATCTTGAGAAAGTTAACTTTCATACGTAGTTCCGTAATGTTTTCTGCCATCCGTTCCACCTCCTCTGACACATCGCTTCACTCAAGGTAAGGTTTCACATTTGTGTACGTATTACGTATTTTGCTTGTGTTTTATTCTGTTTTTATGATCATTTATTACATCAACAATGTGTAGATCTAAGTATTGAAGAAATGTTAATTGATTTTTCACTGGTTTTCCATTTTTTATCAACTTATAATTTTGTTTCTGAGAGCCGTTGCATGGATTAGGCGTTTTATATGTAAAACTAGCTTCGAGATACAAAATGTTCGAGATACGAATGACACCCTGGAACGGATTAATTTCGTAACTCAGGGTACCACTGTATCTGAATCCTTAGAAATCCTTGTTCCGCAGTTACACTGTCCATTTTAAGACAGAGTAGTTTGATTTGGCTGTATAACCAGTTTGAAAACCAGTTTTCAGTGACTCATATGTTATTAAGTTTACCAGTGCCTTTTTACTGATGTTCCATTTTCTATTTTAACTTTGTGCTTTTTTCCTGTGTCCTTGTGTATTATTGAGGTGTCCTTGGCCGTCATGAAATTTATTATTGTCAACTGTGATTAACCCTTTAGGGATAGGTTTAGCAATAGGGCTATAACTGCTAAACATAAAGAATGTCCGTTCTTGACTTGAGAAGAGTAGCTCACAATAACTTGTACTTCTAGATCACTTCAAACTGGGTGTGAAAGTTCTTCTAATGGTTTGTCCTGAGCTAAAGTCAAAATGTACTTCTCTTCCTTCCCCTCTGGCTCTCAGAGTGCTTTGCCTGAGGCGGTCTCTCTCCACAGACCAAAGCAACCTCTGTCCTGAAAATACACTCAATTAAGTCACATCACTTTTCTTGCTTTTTCTCTTTTTCTCACTGTGTTTAGCTGACTAAGCATCATGGGACATTACTCACAGGCCTGGCTCCAAATATACCTCTGTAGAGCTGAGAAGCAGAGTGCTGAATAACGCAGCAGTGCTATGATTTATCGAGCCGGTGCTGTTCTCTGTGCCCTCTGATGATGTATGATAGTGTCTTTCTACACTCTATGTAAAACACATGGCCAGCATCTTTCCCTGACCAGCAATGGCCTCACACAGAGCCTTTATCTAGAAGACTCTATATGACTTGAAATTCCAGACTTTGTGTGGAAGAAGTTGTCTAAATAACAGATAACAGTCAGCAAACACCGTTTGAACACGTCCTTTGATTGTCCCCATGATAAATCGTGTTTAAGGACTCTTTAAAGTACTCTAAACTTTAGGTTCATTTCAGCAATCAAGTATTCTATTCATTAAGTGCTTTTAAAATGCCTTTCAAAAGCAATCTCCTCAATTTCTGTTCAGTTATAGTTTAGCATATTCAGCAGCTCAATAGCTCGATTACTGAATACTCAAGGACTCTTTCAAAATACACTTGTGTTCATAAGTTTACATAACTTGACAAAATATCAATAACAGCCTGAAGTGTGATGAGCAGGGGTCTCAAACTTGTGGCCTGCGGGCCATTTAATTAATTAATTATTAATTTTTAATTTAATTTGACAATTTTGGGCCCCCGCCTTAATATAAAAGTTTGCAGTTATTGCAGGTATTAGGTATAAAGGTATTGCAGATTGATTTGAATGGAACTTTAAAGTGTTGTGTGCAAAGCTTAACGAAACCACCAATCACTGTAGAGTATATGTCTCTCAGGGTGGGACATTGCATGAGTGAAAGTTACAGCAGCGTTGCCATTTCGCATTTAGTTCCGTGCCTGGCCGACGTAAGGAGCGACGCCTATTCCATCCATTGCACCCCTGAACTTGGGCTCGCGTTTATATCGCTTCTTTTTATTTTTAAGTTGCCTCCAGGGAAACATAAGTCTCTGAAAAATAAATCCAAGCGATCCTTATGCGGCTGAATAAAAGAAAATTCAGGAAACGTAGTGCACTGCAGTCACATAGCGTTAGCTGTCCTTCTGCAATAACAGTCCCCTGTAACCCGGACCCATTTTAGGGTTACACCTTTAACTGATGCGATCTCCGTGCGAAAGAAAGAAAAAAAGAAAGAAAGAAAGAAAGAAAGAAAGAAAGAAAGAAAGAAAAAGAAAGAAAGAAAGAAACCAATGGAATGTTTATATAACGCTTTTATTGTTTATTATTAACGCTATTACGTGGCTCAGCCTCACCCAGATTCTGCCTCTAGGGGCTCTTGGGTTCATTGAGTTTGAATTTTGGTCTCATCGCTCCAAATATCTTAGTCTCAGAAGTTTGGAGGCTTGTCTCTTAGCATTGTGGCGTATTCTACGCAGCTACTTTTTGACATTTCTTTTGGCAACGCAACAACTATTTTTCTTCGAGTGTCTCCTTGAAATATGTGTTTCCCTGTGTTTCAGCTAAATTTCTTCGTGTGTTTTTCTTTGAACTCCAGAAATTTGGTTTCAACCAGATCCCTCACCTTCCACTTTATAATCAAATTTTATTCAAAGTTTATAATAGTTTATAGTCCTGTTTTGTACAGTTCCAACACCATTTCCTGTAGATCAGGGATGTCAAACTCATTTCAGGTCATGGGCTTCATGGTGCCCAATTTGAGCTTCTGGGGGTCAGACCAGACAAATCATAGAGAATAATCTATTGATAACCTTAATTAATTTATTATTTCATTCATTCATCTTCCATACTCACTTATTCCCTTTCGTGGCCACGGGGGTCTGTTCATGCTTATCTCGAGCTCAATGTGAACCAAATTCTGAAACCTTTCTTTGTTTCCTGTGGTGCTTGTTGTATGTTACATTTACACTGCAGACTTTTAAGTTTTTCGAACAGGGACTTTTACTTGCGTTTTATCTCAACATAAGGCTTTTTTGGGGTCAGATTTCCTTTATTTTATTTCTACTTGTAATTTTCACAGGTGGATTTCTCTCCATCGCTTCAGAAATTAGGGCACATAGTGAACAGCATCAGCTCTCAGCTCATCAAGATCATCTCGGTTTTCAAACGGCTGCCGGACCTACTGACCCACCCGCAGTCACAGAGAAAAGCCATCCACAGCATCATTGGTAGACTTTCTCTTCTTCCTCGTCTGCCTGTTGTCCATAAAAATTGCAATACAGATTTTCAGAAATGTTCATAATCTTTTATCTCCATTGTTCCTCAAATTCCCTTTTGGAGGGAAGGTGTACCATCTGGAGGTGTTTAAAATAATAGATAAAGATAAAAGAAGCTTTTTCTTTACTTTGAACCCTACATACAAGTCAAGAAAAACCACAAATCAAAACAAAAATGAGTTTCTTTCATATTTCGAGTCGCTCTGGGTCACCATTTGCTAACAATAACTAATTAAATACAATAACTAACATGTTTCTTTGTTGAGTATGTTACTATGAATTTTTATATAATCTACTCACACAGTCCATATACAGTTTGCTTCACAGTGTTTTTTACTTTAGTATTTAAATTATTTTTTTTTTACATTTTTCACCTAAATTATACATATTTGAGGTTTCTTGCTGATTCACTCTCCGTGTGTTCACCACAGAACAAGATGAGGATGTCTGTAAGATCCAAGGGGCCATTGCTGCAGGAATGATGATGAATGCATCTTACCTGCAGACGTATCTGAAGACCTGGGACAAACACAGAGAGATCTGGGAGATTGAAAAGGACAGTTTCATACAGCGCTATCAGCGGCTCAATCCCACAGTCACCTCATTCGATGCTGACATAGCCAGGTCTCCATACTTTCCTTTACCCTGAGTTATTTCACCTTAAGTGGTACAATTCTTTTATTATTCTAAAACTAAGTTTGAATCAGTGTAGCGTGAATAGTTAATATCCATCCATCCCTCCCTCCATAACCTACATTCCTGGCTTATTTATTCAATGTTTGCTCCAATGATTCAGTTCCTTTGAATGAATTTTATTTGATATATGATTTATATTGATATATATGATTTATTTTTGTGAATCAAATTCCATCAAAATATTTTTCTCTTCCCTGATGGCACAGGCATTTTCCAAGATGGCAATGCCAGGATTCATTGAGCTCACATTTTGAAATTGTGCCTCAGGCTGCTTGAGGATTGGCTACTAAGACCTTAACCCAAGTCCAGACCTTAACCCCAATGGCTGCATTTCCATCCACCTATTTATATTTGCATTTATAAAAATAACATAAAAAAAAACTCTGAATGGAAATGCTAAGATGCAGATCAGTTTGGAAAATGGTGCGGAAAATGGTGCATAGACTATGATGGAAATGCACTTACGGAATAAATCGTAATGCAATGGCAAGTGTGTTTTTATGTCGAAAATGTTGCACGATGGCATTAATGGACTATCCAACAGACCGATTTCGTTGCATAACATCTGAAATGTTGTTTTGGTCAACATCTCAGCCTAAGCCAAAGTCTGTTGTCGTCAAAGTCCCAAAGACCAGTCTCCTGGCTCTAGAAGCAAGGTGACATAATTGCACATATTTCATCTACGTGCCTTTTCCAAAGCAACAATTCCCATTTTCTTTTGATATTTGGCATCATTTTTTTTTTGACGATTTTGTTCTCTTGGACTTGTTTTGCGCATAACTTCCATTTGCATTTTTGGATCTTTAGGATGCAGCGGTCAAACTCTGCCATCGTCAAAACATGAATGCAAAACTGAACAGAAATAATTTATTGGACTTTGAAAAGACTTAATGAAACAATGCCGTAGCAAAAGGGTGCTGTAGTCAAAGCTAAAGGCAGTGTAATGTAGAATTAAAACCTTTTTTTTGGCCATGTATTTGGCTGGATTAAAATTTGAAATGATGTTCATAAATATTAAATCGATTGTAATTGTCGAAGGGATCATGAGTGTGCATTTGAGCATTTGGCCTTTCACACCTAACCCTGACTCGAATGCCACGGTTTACAAAATCATTTCTCCTTTGTGAATTCTTTCTCGTGGTGTCAGAGAAATATTACTGTCTTTACTTGAAAAATCGTCTACAGATTTCACAGTGTTTGTCTCTGCTTGATCCATATCTCTCCTTTTAACATGCATGAGTGGAGATGTTTGCTGGTCATGTGATGTCAGCGAGATGTGATGGCCTTTCAGACTATTGACATGTCTCTGCCACAGAGATGCCTGTGCTAAGGGCAGGGTCAACATGTCTTCCCTATTGATCAGATCCACACTCACGAATCATTATCATGTCAACATTGAGAGCCTGTGTGAGTGTGAGGGCGGGGAAAGACAGACAGACAGACAGAGAGAGAGAGGGGGATAGAGAGAGTGAATTTGTGTGCATGATTGTGCATTAATGACCTTTTAGTCTGCATCGTCTGTTCAGGGCTGGAAGCTTCATTTCCATCCTGATTAATGTCTCAAATATTGAACTTTTTTGCCAGCACCGGTGCACCAAAAACTGCACACTATTGAAAAATGTACACTCTATTTGATGATGCAGAGATGCTGAGTAAAACTTCCTATTCTTAGGGGTGTTACAGTTTATTGCGGAAAAATATAATACTTTATTACTTTAATAGTTTATATTATATTATATATATAATACTATATTTTAACACAAACCAAATTATTACTGAAACTGTTTGGACTGACCGTCAGAATGGATTGTCTGCTGGATCCCTAGAGATGCATTGCATAGAGCTGAATCTTCTTAAGGTCTCCACACACCTACCTTAAATGCATGTCCCATCGCTGCGGTCAAGTTTAATGTGTATGCAGTGTTCCTCCCTGCCATTGGATGCCACGCAGACATCAAAGACAGTCGTTAGTTGTTTGTCACACTGCTCTTTATGATTGGCCACGAACGGAAGAGCATTTCTTCAACATTTCTTCCCCCATTTGCACAACCACCAGAGTGAAATCGAGACTCTGCTGGAAATAAACCCAGAAGAGGAGGTAAACCAATCATTGTTTTTTGAAACTAATAATAATAATAGATTTTATTTATAATGCACTTTACATTTGACTCCAAATCTAAAAGAGCTACAGAGTAAAAGCAACAACAACACATTACAATTTACAATTTTAAAAGAAAATAAATATTAAAACAGATTAGTTGTAAGCTTTTCTAAAAAGGAAGGTTTTAAGTTTTTTCTTTAAAACATCCACTGGCAAACTAGGCTAAAATGGTTGTGGAATCCCTTGGACCACTTTATAGAATGCTTCACCAATATCAAATGTTTAATATATCATAATATTGGTCAGATCACAACAACTCCACAATACATTTCATCTCTTTTTTTATAGTTACTTTCATATCGACAGCAATACCTCAGCAATTTGGTTTATCATTTTTTATATTTTCTTGATGTTTTTGGTCAGGGTAATGGCCTTTCGCTCAAAAAGTTTCCCTTGCATGCTAAACACTACTAGTAAGGAGATCAAATCTGCTGCTTTTGTGAACTGTTTTGGATTGAGGAAGGTTTTAGGCAAGGCAAGTTTATTTTTATAGCACACTTTGCACAAAGGGTAATTCAAAGTGCTTTGCATAGGATTAATGGAGTAGAAACAAAGTTTAAAAAAGCTTAAACACATGAAAAACAAATGATAGAAAAGCATAATGATTGAAATGTGAATTAAATCTAAATAACTAAAGTAAATTCAAGACAAACAAACTACTAATTCAAAAAATTGTTTACTGAAATTTTTGTTAAACTTGTATCATAGATTTTCTCATTTTCTTATGCCATGGTCACAGCTTTAAAGAGAGACCAACAGCTGTGCTCTGGTATATGTCTATGAAAACGCTAAAATTACCCAGTAATCCTAGTTCAGTGAATCTGGAAGTTTGCTGCTGCCGAATCACTCTCAACTAAATCCACAGATTGATATAAGTAAACAACCTGGACCAGAAGAACCTGTGCAGTTGTATGAAATGAATCAACACCTGCCAGCCAATCAAAATCCAGTATCTAGACAGACCATGGCACTAACATTTATACTAAAGATAATCTCCAGAGACAGGCCTCTATTTCACCTTTCCCTTCAACTCTTGTGTCTCTTGCAGGAATCACACGCACCACAGAGCCTGACCCCAGCCAGTGTTCAATTATATAAGTTAAGCCCGAACCCGACACGATTCATCGGGTCCCGACAAGCCCTGTCGGGTTCAGGCAAAGATCTTCAGCTCTACTGGGGAGTAATGAAACGCCAGACAGGAAAGGACAGACAGCGGGGAAATAGAATGAGCGATCATGTGACGGAACAGCACTTGTAATGATTAATAATTCAAAATTAATACTAATATTAAATGATAAAAAATGCAATGAATATGCTAATGGGATCAGTCAATTAAATATATCCTCAGAGTGCCATAGCTGTCCAGAATAAGGGTTAACCCCTTAACACCCGCCCGCGGGCTGGAAATTGACCTTTACAGAAAGATCGCATAATCGCACCCGCTCTCTTTAAGTAAACTTTGACAAACTATGTATCAATTGAAAGCTGAATTTCTCATGATTCAGGCGTTATAAAGCATTATAGGTTTAACACACCACAGTGACAACAGTTACCGGTAGTCAATATGTGTAAAGAGTCCTAACAAAGCAAAATGGCAATGCCTACCTTTTATGATGTCTCTACAGATACACAGCCACTGAATCAAGTGTCTTATAACATTGTACTTGTAACAGTCCAACGAACAAAATGCATCCAAGGTGGTACTCCAAAAACATGTTTACCATGAGAAAAAGGCATAAAAGCACAACTATTCACTTTTCATTGAATATTTGTGCTTTTATGTCCGCGAAAAAGCCATTTTTAAGGAAGACCCGACAAGCATGGAAGGTTTTGATTCAGTTGAGCACATGTGTCAAACTCAAGGCCCACGGGCCAGATGCGGCCCGCCATGTAATCTAATGTGGCTATTTTTCTTTATTCACTTGGACAGTTTTCCTTCATTAATAGAGTTATGTGGGTTTTCATAAGCTGACAAAAATCAAAAGGATTTATATTAGAACAACAAGCATATAATTGTTTCTATGCAACTGAATTGTCACTTGAATAAATTATAAATAATGAGTTATTTAACATTAAGAGTAGTTACATTTATTTTACATTACATTTGATTACAGTATTTTATATTTATAAGTTACATCTGGCCCTTTGATGACAGCCATTAAGGGCTAATGTGGCCTTCGGTGAAAATGAGTTTGACACCCCTGCAGAAGAGTATCCTGAACATTTTGAGACTACCTTCAGAAGTCTGTGACCATGATTGGCCAATCAGCAAGCCAGTAAACAGGACCTGGCCTCGTTGTTTCATACATGTGTATAGCCAACCAAGCTCCATGCAGACTGACGGGTCATTTAGCCAATGAGATCAGCTTTCGAACAATATATGTTTGCCAGGGACTCAAGCATTCAATTATTTAAAAAAAATAAATACAAATTTTAGGAAGGACAATTTCTACTATTTCTACAAAGTTTGTGAATCTAAAACTTTAGTTTTCTTTAAGGTATCCAGTTCCTTACTTTAACCTGATAAACTAGAAAGGGTTACCTTTTCAATGACACCAAGGACATTATTTTAACCCATAAAATGTGAGAGTTACAGCCATTTTATTTTGGGTATGCCTTTTTGGACCTATGCTCAAAAATAGGGATGGGTTTTAATAGGTTAACTACTGCTGTTCAAATTCTCCTAATATATACACCCCAGCGTGGAGGAATTTAAATGCTAGACCCTTACGTTCTTAGCTTCTCCTAACAGTCTTTAAAAAACATTTCTATTGAGAGTTTCAAAATTGTAATTTTTTTTGTTCAATTTCATTTAAAATACTTTTTAATAATTTCGAAATGTGCATAAATAATCATGTATTATTACATTATTATTTAATACTCATTTATAGAGTGCAGCTAAGATGTTGCAGTAATGTTATTATACAAAGAATTTTGGTGTAGTCATGAATTATTAACATTATTACTATCAAATAATCCCGCCATATCGGGCACGTATTTAATCAGAGACAAACAGACAGATTCATCTCTCATACAATTAAAAAAATCCTTTGAAGTTTGTGTCTCTTCAAATTGAATTTTAAATCTCTTAACTGGGCTGCACTGTGGCAATATGATTATTATTACCTCTCAGAAAGGATGTTTCTGGTTGTAGTCAATGTGTGTACCCAAGTGTTCCTTAAAATCTGTCAAAAGGTGTTGAACATCCTGTATCTTTACAGAACACGAATGACATTCCAAAACAGCTTTTTGTGTTATAACGTTATTTATTAAAGAAAAAGTGTCATTGTTGCTGAGGTTCTGGGGATGAACATATGTCACATACAAACATTGTGAGGACTTTGGTGACATTAGCAGAGCTTTCCCTCCACAGACCTGCGCTGGTCAAACAAGACATAATCATTTTTTGATTCAATAAATATTACAGCAACACCCAAATGTTTTACACCACTTTTACACGAGCATTACTAGATATATATGGTTTCAAAAATGGATTGTGAATGTCAATCATGCTCCTCATTAATCATCTCTCTATGTCCTCACAGATACACAGAGGTGGCAAACAACGTCCAGAAGGAAGAGACTGTGTTAAGTCTGCAGTTCGTGCTGCTGGATTGTTCTCCACTCAAATTCTCTCTGTTGCAACATTGTAATGAGTGGCAGAGCAAGTTCACACAGCTGCTCAGCCTTATGGCTAGTTCTGAACTGAAAGAACTGCACAACTTCCTGCAGGAAAACGCTCTCAGGTGAAAAAAACCCTTGCTGTCTGTTGTCTATACAAGCATCTGGGTTCCTGGCTGAAATGAAACCTCATGAGAGCTCTATTAGAAATGTTTTTGCTGGGCAGTGACCCTGTTAATTGTCTCTCATGCATCCCAGACCAATTAACACCCTCACATAAAAGCATAAGTGATTCAACAACACTCTTCATTCAGTCGAATCTGGCATCAGCAGGATGCTAAGATATCAAAAGTTTCCAGTAAATAGGGAATATCATAAATATTTTGGGCTTGGCTTGTCATCAGGCTGTGATGTGTGATTGGAGTATCCAAGGAATTTCCCCATAGATATGAATGGGAGGAACTGAAAATGGTACAGAATATCGATTACAGAAGATTATTAGTTATACAGTTGTGCTCATAAGTTTAGATATCCTCGACATTTTTTTTAATTCTTGACATCTTTGCTTGCATTAAGAATATTGCAAAAGCATTTTTTCTACTCCTGGTTAGTGGTTGGGTGGTAGTTGACAATAGACATTTTACAAATGACATAAACAGGGTTTCAGTGGCTGGTAAAGATAACCGTCCTAAACCTGCAACCTTTTTGCTTGTAAACAATTTTGTGCAATAAACATTTCTGGGCTCCAGATAGACCTTTGCCTTATTCATCCAGTGAAGCGATGACATTTCTGAAGTGATGGGAAAAGCAAAAGAGCTGTCAACAGATCTACGGGTAAAACTAGTTGAACTAAACAAGAAAGGGATATGAAAAGATATCCACAGATCTTGGAATGCCGATCAGCAGTGTTCAAAATTGATTAAGAAGTGGAAGATGATGGATTCTGTTGAAACCAACAAAAACATCTGCTTCAACTGCCAGAAAAATTGTAAGGGATGCAGATACCTTCAGCTGAAATCAAAGTTCTCTGAACAAATGGTGTGGCTGTTTCAAGGAGCGCAACAAGGAGACACTTGAAAAAAATATGGGTTGAATGGTTGAGTTGCTACAAGACAGCCATTACTATGCAAATGCCACAAACTTCTGGAACAAAGCTATTGAGAGCGATGAGATCAAATTGAACTTTTTGGCGACAACCATTAACGCTAGATTTGAAGAGGAGTCAACAAGGCCTTGGATGAATGGAACACCATCCCCAGCGTGACATACTGAGGCTGGTCACTGATATTTTGGGGATGTGTGGGCTCCAAATGGGAAACAGGAAACTTGGTCAAAATGAAGATCAAAGAATACAGGAGGAAAATATGCATCATCAGCCCCAAAGCTGTGCATGGGACTCTACTGGACATTCCAACACAACAACGTTCTAAAACACAAGGACAAGTCCGCCTGTCATTGGTTACACCAGAATAAAGTTCTGGAGTTGTCATCTCTGTCTCCTGACCTCAATATCATAAAACCCCTCTGGGAGAACTCAATTGTGCAGTTCATCCAAGAAAGCACAAGAATTAATACGTTTGGAGGATTTTTGTCAAGAAGATTTTAGTTTTTTTTAAAGGCCAAGAAATTAAAAAATACAACTTATGAGCACAACTGTAAAATGCATGATTGGATGTCTCACCTCTGGGGGATTGTCTTCTAAGCTAAAAGTAGCTGAAAGTATAGAATTATTATTTTGAGTGTTTTTATTTTCCAGTCTGAAGAGTTAATGTTATGGCTTTTTAAACCCTTAAAAATTATGTTTAAACCTCATTTAAAGGTGTTTCAGGAGACTTTTAGGGTAGAGATTCTAGTATGATAAAGTAAACAACCGGGACACTGTAAACAAGTGCCACAGAAGTTTTGAGGTTACATAGAAGTGAAATTTTAAGTTACTCACGCAAGTAAAAAAAACAATCTTTTGATTGTAAACCAACATTATTGACCCAGTAACAAAAAAAGTGCATTCTTTTGTTTGTTATCGCCTGCTTTGTTCACTAGAATGATGTCTAGTGCCTTGAACAAGTATTAAACAAAATAAGTCTTTTTTTTCATAATTTAACTTCCCAAAGATATGGTAATTGTTTTCAAATTGGTTCATTTTTTAGATATAGAATCCAACCCTTACAATTCTAACTTTACTTAATATTTGTAATTTTATTTAAAAAAAAAAAGTTTTTTTTGGGGTTGACTACCTAAATTTCACTTGTCAACAGAATCACAGTAAACCGCTTATTATATGGCAAGCTCCCTCCGAACTTTGTTAATAAATCAATACATTTTGCAAGATTAATAGGTCTTCTTAATAGGTCTGGATATACAGCAATTATTTCTGACTTTTTGAACTGAATGGAAGTGGGATTGAACACTTGCCATATACAACCATTGTATGCTTTTGTTTTGCAGGGTCTCACAGACTCCTCAGACTCTGACAGAGTTGGGCGAGAGTTTAAAATTGTTAGAAAGCCTTCAGGCAGATCTGAGTAAGATCGAAAGCCAAATTCCACCCATCCATGAGCAGTTTGCCATTCTGACGAAATATGAAGTTCCTGTCGACTCTTCCGTGAGTGTCACACAAACACATGCTCCCAAAAGTGTTCGTCGGAGTGTCTCCTTAATACACTTTCATCTCTTGCCTCCACTCCAGTTTTGAATGCACTTTTATTTGACACGTCTCTCTCAGATGTTCTCTCTCTCCCTCCATCGTGTAGGTGTTGGAGTTGCTGGAAGCTCTGAATGCAGAGTGGGTGTGGTTCCAGCAAGTGGTGATTGACAGCGAGATCATGTTGAAGAAGCACAAAGACATGATGAAGAGTGGGCTCATCCTGTCCTCTGAGGAGTTTAAGAAGAAAACACAGACTTTCCTGCAAGGCTTCAATAGTAACGGTGAAGAAACACTTAGAGGAAGACAGTAGGTCTGTTGCTTGAATCCTATGGAATACATTTCACAGCAATATGGTGTGCAATATTAAGTAAAACTAACTAAAAATAAGCAAAGAAAAAAAAAACAACAACAACCTGATGACAAAAATAATCAAGTAATTACCAGTGATTTTAAAACACTCCATTGTTTCATTTTCAGCGTCAGTTTCGCATCTCAGAGTTTGGATTTCTTTCGAAGTTTTCCTTTGCAATCCTGAAGTTACGTTTGTCATTTTGTACTCATTGAACAAAGATAAAACAGCGATAAAATATAATACAACACACAACATCACTCATGTAAAACATTTAAAACCTATACTATAGAGGAATATTTAATTGAGTTGCAAATTTACCTTTACATCTACAAAAATACATTTCAATCGTAGAAGCAACTTTTCACGGCTTCGACATGCTGAAGCTTATGTATAAAAGCAGAGCCTTCGATCGACAAACTAATTAATATTCATGACTTTCAACCAATAGCGCAATTCTTCAAGAGGAACAGCTTTTCATGCAACACTGCGCAGTTTGTGTTTTCCATCTTGAACAGTCTTGATGATAATATACAATCGACGTTGTATTGAAAAAGCGTTCAGTACATACTTCTGCTGCGGGGTCTTGAAACGTCCCACCCTTTCAAATGAAATACTTGTACATCCAGTTCATTTAGCTGCCTATCAAAATGGTGAAAAACCACTGACATCTTCTCCCCGATTTGATATTTGTGCCAGAATGACAAACGTAGCTTTCGGGATCACAAAGGAAAAGTTAGCGAAATCAAAAATGCTGAGCATAATCAAAACGTCGAGATGCGAAACTGAAAATAAAACCAACAAAGAATTGAGTGTACTGAAAATAAATGTCGATTTTTATGGTAATTACCGTATTTTTATTTTTAGGTTGATGTTATAAATTTATTTTTGTCAGTTTTTGCTGAAATTGCGTTGGTTTCATTGGTACAAAATGAATTCCATAGAATCCCAGCATGCCTCTTTTCTGTAGGTCACCTCGCAACATGGCCGACACTGCAGGCTTTTGCTTTTTGGGACCTTGGGTGTCGGGCATGTTGGGGGTGCTGGGTAGAGCTGTCAACCACTAGCACCCCCTGTGGTGCAATCGCCACCAATTAGCCTTGACATCTTGTTGCAGAACTCGATTGCATCAGAGTGGACCAGCACACTGACATCCTGCCCTTGACTACACTGAAAGGCTGCTTGTATCTCTCTCTCTCTCTCTCTCTCTCTCTCTCTCTCTCTCTCTCTCTAAAAACCCCAGCATGTTGTTAACTCTGCTCTCTGCTCTATTACAATTGAAAAGTTCCTTTGTCTATCTTAAGCTGCCACCTCTTTTCCAGAACAGTCGCATCTTGCTGAACTCTATCAAACAGGAATTTTGCCCTACTTTTCCTCGCCTCTTCTTTTACTCCCCGAGTTTGTATTACCCTGTGATTGTTTATCACTCTGTGAAGTGTGTTGTTTTTCAGTTTGATCTCATGCCATCCATCTTCTCCCCCGATGTTCTTTTCCTCTCAGTGTGAATCCAATAATCCTTTCTGTCATGATTGAAAGTCGAAGTTTTGGCACAGGTGATTAATGCAAAAGCACAGAGTCAACACGTGGCGAACACACTACCCTCTCGCTGTCATCATTTCCCACAACCCCAGCTTTTCCAAAGCCATCAACTTGTTGAGAATTACAGGATTGTTTGGATTGTTCCTGCAAACAATAGCAGACTCCTTCAGGTTAATGAGGCCAGGAAGCATCTTTGTGCTTGTGGAAATTCGTATTCAAGGGAGAAAAGTGGTTTCAATAATATCACACTCATTCAGTCCAACCACATACTACTGCCCCCTGCCAAGGTGCCCCTTTAAAATCTCATCTCCTGGTCTCCATGGGCTCTCTCTCTGAAAAATACAATATTACTTTAGCTGCACAGAGCTAATTAAACATGTATGATTGGTTGAAGTCTCCGAGGCAGATTTATCAAAAATGTAGCACATTTAAACATTTGCTAATTAGATTTTCTTTACATTTTAGTCTGGAGTGAGAGGAAGGGCGTCATCAATGCTCTCAACTCTCGTACTCCTGTATTCGTTCCGCTCCAGTGATCCACTTCACCATCCGCTAAATGCTTCAGTAAATCAGATTTTACACAAATATTGACTGCACATCCCTGATGGATATACGCAAGATGCTTAATGGCTCACCTTAATGCAGAATCGTGTAAATGTGTGGTTTATGTAATCATTGGCGATGGAGCTGAGTGTCGGATGGAATCCTTGAGTATTGCTGGCAGACATTAACACTTCCTGTAAACATTTCACACAGACCTTTGTGAAAGATAACTCCTCTTATGTTGTCAGCACATTATTGCGTGTTCCTATTAACATTCTAAACTGATTTCCTGAGAGGAATGGGTCGTTTTCAAATGTTAAAAAGTCAAATCTGTTGCAGATCCCTGAAGGATAGGCATTTGAGCAGACACCATTACATATACAAGATACTATTTGATCAAGTGTATAACTTTTTGGTGGTCACCACTTTCCAAATTGCAAATATGAAGCAAAAAAAGTAGGTGTAGCTACCAGCCACCATTTTGCATTATTTAAAAATATATATTTTTTAAATCTGATGGTTCTTTTGGTGATTTTATCAATCTGAACCACTCTATGCATGCTGCTGTGAATGTACATGATCTTTTTTTTATTTGGGCACATACGTGTAATAAATAATACAAATTGTTATTGTCATAACAAAAATTTGCCTAGCGAATTTAGGAATTTCCTGGCGAATCTTGGCGAAAGGATACTGTTTTTCCATCTATGCAGTTGTTGCGCAAGTGACAGCAATGTGAAGAAATTGTCCATGGTCACATTTGTGCCCTTGTCCAGCAATGGTTCCATCTGTCTATCACTACATTTTTATTAAGAGTCTCTCCTCACTGGGATGACTGAGGTCCTTGCCAAGATATGGGAGGAAGGATAGTGAAAATGTACTTGGACTTCAAATCTATCGCAATCTACCATACTTGATCCCAAACCTGTCACGTTCTTGAATGGTAAGAACTATGTCAAGAGTGATGAAACACAGGAAGCTCCGAAGGTGACTCAAGATCCTTTTCCTGGCCTTGTCCGTTGACTCATCATCTGCGGCATACATTGTTATTGGGGTGAAAAGGAAACATGTCCCAACCTGTTTTTCAACCCACACTGTGCCATCTTTCACTGTTCCCAAACAACCCATCTCTCCTCATCTGCAGTGTGAACAAATTCAAATTGTGAACAATGGAAAAGTCAAATGATATCTCAAATGCATCCATAGATACTACATTTTTTTTTCTTTATTCTTTAAACTTTTATTCTTATTCTTTATTATAATAGTTCTAGTCTCTCCTCCTGTATTTGGAATAGTCTCTGAAATATATTCCTTAGTGAAAAAATGCAACACAAGCAGATAAATGTCTTGCACTTCAGATGGCAGTAAATGTCTGCTAAGGTGCACAAGCAAAAAGGTATGAAAGACAAAACTTGGCGTGTTTGCATAACAATCATCAGAGTGGCATGTTGCGTTCGATATTAGCTACACGTTGAAGAATAAAACAAAATAAATTGTACAATGTACTTTTTTGTTATCTCTGTCTTTCGGTTTAAATGTGGAATTCTGGAAACAGATTGAAATCTAGCGCAAATATTCAGGTCTGTAAGAAACTGATTCTATGTGGCCAGCGGGTGAATAGTGAGTAACTATATCGCGGGAGTGGGTGGTTGCGGAATAAATTACTTTTAAAGAGCAGGCCTCGACTTTCAACAAACCTTTACTTTTTGCATCCAATGAAGGTGCCAAATGTGCTTTTCTAGACTTTTGAGTCCAAAAAATCTACCCCAGGGTCGCAAGGGGTTTAACCATTGAACTCTCCATTAATCCAACATTTCCCTCCTAAAACCACCACCACAGTTGTCATGAAAGACAAAACTTTTTTCCAGCTTTAAAGTGTTGTATTTTAACTTGGGGAGTCTATGGAAGCGACTGCCTTATGGAACCAGCCTCATGTGGCAAGTTGATGAATTGAATTTACTCCCATTTTTCCTCCTGAGGGACTTGGCTGGTCTTTTACGAACCCAGCCGTGAAACCACTTTAGCAGCACATTGTGAGAAACAGCTTACTTCGCTAACTTTATGGCTGGTCATAATCCATTGAGCTTTTCTTGAGACAGACAAGCAGTCCTCGAGGGAAATTTCAGCTTGACTGAAAAGTTTTCAACCATCTCAGTTTTATTTGTGTGATCACCTCTTTGCAGGTCCGTTTGGCAGTGGCGTGTTGCCTGATTGTGCACTGCAGCAGGTCTCAGAGCTGCGTGCCCAGTTGGAGGCACTTAAAGAAGAGGAGCAGGATATACACCTTGGTCTCAACATCTTCAATATTGAGGGCCAAGTCTCTAAAGACATCCTCGCTGTACAAAAGGTGCCTATTCACTCATGGTGAAGTAATAAAACATCACTTTGTACAAAAGAGTGCAAAGAGCTCGGTGAGCGACGGCATTCTCTAGTCCAGTGTGACAGCAAATTGAACAATATTGTTGGTGAAAGGTCATTTCTGGTTCACTTTCCTTCTAACTTTAGACTTGTTTTCTTTTGTAGGATATGGATTACCTGCAGCAGGTTTGGGAGATCAGCCAGAAGTGGGAGGGTTTGTGGGACGAGTGGAAGGGTGGTCATTTGGCCTCCTTACAAACGGAGGTCATGGAAAACACTGCCCAGACCATGTTCAAGAGCCTTCACAAACTCAGCAGAGAGTTAAAGGTAATGTAATACATCCTAGTACACAACATTAGGTTCAGTAGCCAGTATGATTTTTAAGATAAAATGTGGTTAGTTTGCTGAAAAATACAATTCCTTTGCAACTTTTCATCAACAATGATAATTATTTTCATCCTGAACTTCAAACCAAAACAGGATAATTTGGGAACCAAAATGGGATAATGATGTAATTAAAGGAGAGGATTGTGAAGTGTGTAATCTTCCCAGACTACAAGTTGTCAGATTATTATTATTATTAATATTAATAATAATAATAATAATAATAATAATAATAATAATAATAATAATAATAATAATAATAATAATAATACGTCTTATGTCAGGGCAAATTTCATGGCAACTTACAGCAAAAAAATGATAAGAGATACAAAAATAACAGATCTAGTAATACTTAAATAATCTGAATCAGCAATAATCTGATAATAGCACGTTATAAACAACAAAAAATTGCAGATGCAAAATGTAGATGTAATTAGCTTTTTTTTTATCAAATATACATTTAAATTTAAAATATTTCTAAAAAATAGAATGCATATAAAGTAATGATAAATAACAAAAACACAACTCTATAAAGACTCATGTAGACAGTTCAGGAATCTGATTCTGTCTTTGGATGGTGTTCCCTTTCTCCCCACAGATGAAATAAGCACCGGCTCATGAAAATTATTTCAGGTTTGCTAGATTAAAAGACAAAACACTTGAAAATGATTGTTGTGTAACTAAAAGTATGCTGCACATTTTGCTAAAAGAAAAAAAAACAGCTGGCCCTTGTCATGCTTTG
This sequence comes from Danionella cerebrum, assembly GCA_007224835.1. Lineage (NCBI taxonomy): Eukaryota > Metazoa > Chordata > Actinopteri > Cypriniformes > Danionidae > Danionella > Danionella cerebrum. The sequence continues at coordinate 117,341 of SRMA01026203.1, read as the reverse complement.
ATTAAAAATCAAACCCATAAAGCTGAAATAGTCAGTCAATGTCATGTTTTGTTTAAAAAAAAAACTGACGGGACTTATTTTAACTGAAACTTATTTTAGCAGTAACTATGTTTTTTGTTGGTTATTACAATTATTTAATCACACATCCGTTTCTGGTTGTATTTTAATTCAATATGTGGCTGATGTAATTTCTTACTGTATTTACTGTTTGCTATTACAGCAACATGGTGTGTAAAATCCTATGAAATAATAGGCTTACATGACATTTCTGTAGTACCGTAGTAATGTCAAAAACACCTATAAATTGGACTTGTTTCCCTGAGTTTTTTCTTTTAAACTTGATCCCTGGCAGCTGTGTTGTGTCATTGATTAGCTCTCACACCTGATCCCAATCACATCATTACCCTGTGAGTATAATCCTTGTGTTTTCATTCAGTTCTTTGTTGTATTTATTAGTGTTCTCTATAGTCTTCTTGATCTTATATTATTACATATGTGTGTGTTTTCTAAATTCATCAACTTCCTTGAAATTTAAGTAATTAAAATAAAATCCTTGGTTTTTGGCATCTCTCTGGAGACCACACTTAGCCTGTTTATGACAAAATTTTGTTCATTGCAATTTGTGGTATTTAACAGCAGTTTTTGTCAGCTAATTCATTGCACAATATGGCATTTGATACATAACATTGATTTTATTTTTGTTCTAATGCTCTCTGGTTTCATCTTAAGTCCCATTAACATGCTATTGAGAACTAAAGTATCAATATAAGTCAGTGTAACTCTATGAATGACTGAGATTAATAAACTTGATTATGAATTCATAAGTTTTTATTACTGTTTATTACAAATATTTTTCAGTTTTTAGACTAACGTCTTGTAGTTGCTCTTGATAGGCCTCCAGTGAACTGCTATCGGCGATGACTCGTCTCTCTCTTAATTTCCTCTGTACTCCCACTCATACAAATGCTAGCTCATTGGATTCCTGCAGAGACTCATCCCTTTGTTTCTCTTTCTAACAGAGATAAAAGCTTTTTGTGTAGCTAATTACCCTTTAATGCTAATTTAGCTTTTTTCTCAACAGCTTCTAGTTATTCTGAAATGTAGCTTTAAGCAGATTAGAAACACCTGCTTGCTTCAGACCCTATGGGTGCTCTTTCACTGACATCGAAATCAGCCCATCGATACAAAAGCCCTCAGCTGCTCAGTTGAGGTCCAGATACAAAGTAATGGTCTGTTGTTCTTGCAGGGAAAAAACTGGGAAGTGGTGGACTCCTCAAAGAGCAAGATTGACCAGTTTAAGAAGATCATCCCACTAATCTCAGACCTCAGGAATCCAGCCTTAAGAGAGAGGTGGGATACTTATAGTTTGCGATTAGGTTTGGAACGTGTTGGCTAGTCACTAAGATACCTGCACAAGGATAGAGGGTTGACTGTTTATAGGAGAGCAAACATTAGCCATACAATATTCCTACCTTAAATAATCTTTTCACACTGGAGCCCGCAGTCTGATTCCGAGCATACTTGACCCTGAATTTACAAGTATACTTGGCCCCCCAAATTCAAATCACATTCACAATGGATCACATAAGGTCTCACCACAAACTCAGAGACAAGTGTTTATACTTTTTGAAATAATTATCAGTTGTCAAGGAAACAGTAAATCAAGAGAAGACATAATCAGCAAGCAAGGACACTTCATCAGACACACCTACAATCACCTCGCTGAAGCAATCATCCAATCAGCACTCTCCTTCAAGCTTACCCCATCTGTTAAAAGGCTATTTCATGCTCCACCTAAATAGTCAAATCTACAGTTCACATTTCCTGACTCCCATGAAAGCTCCCACCCCTCTTGGTTCTCCATTTTTTCAAAGTGTATCTTATGGGTTCCACATTTCTCCATCTCAATTCATCTACAACTTCTCATCACCATTCCAATTGAAGTTGGCAGGGTCTTTTTGGGTTTTTGAAATATTGGCTTCTCCCTGTGGTGAATCCTGCGACAAACTGTTCAACACTGACATTGGTACCACCTTTATAGCGTAAGGGGAGAAAACCTATTTGGTTCTAGGAATGATCAGCCCAGAAATCATCCAATCAGCACTCTCCTTTATTCCGTGCCCATCAGTTAAAAGACTCATTCATGCTCTTTCTAAGCAGTCAGATCTACGGTTCACATGCCCTGACTCTCACAAAAACTCCTGGCCTTCTTAATTCTCCACTTCTACGAAGTGTCTCTTCTGTGGTCGACATTTCTCTCGCACTTTCCATCTCAATCCATCTACAACCACTCTCCTACATTCCAGTGGACGTCAACTAGGTCTTCTTTGGTTCTTTAACTCTTGGCCTCTGGTGATTCCTGCGATGAACTACAATGCTGAATTCAGCTCCATTTAAGGGACAACATTTTTCTGTAGCGTTTCTATATTTTGTGAATAAACCCTTTTACATAGTTCCTTACCGAGTGTTCCCTTTCCTTCCTCCAGTCTTCATCGTGCCATTTTTCTGTTTAAATGGTTATTTTATCATATGAGAAAATCTAATTGGTTCTATGACTGATGGTCCCAATGAAGCCATCATCCAATCAGCACTCTCCTTCAATCCTTGCTCATCAATTAAAGGACTCATTCATACGGCAGATCTACAGTTCACATGACCTGACTCCCACAACAGCTCCCATGACAATTGCAAGTATAGGTCACTGCAATTAGATGTAGAAATCTCGTCATGCAATCTCTCCCAGGTCTGATCATACATGCAACACTCTTTAAAGCAGTCGCTAGAATTTGCTCTTTAGTTTTGGTTTCTAGAGTTTTTCGGGTTTGGTCTTGTGACATTCTGAGATGGGGTCAGCTGCAACATCACAATCTGACTTGTTTGATCATCTGATGTCTGAAAATGGCTATAAGACGTTACTTAAAAATTAATACTTGTTTACACTACAATGTAACTTAAGCACTTTAAAAATGTTAATATGTTTTGTTTTTTATGTTTTGTAGATACCATAGTAACCAAATCTTGTATTATTTTTAAACTAACAATATTATTCTAAAAATATTTTATAACATCAAAAATATGTTTTTCTATCCATTTTACAATCTCCAGTTTCAAGGGAAATCTGGACCTCACACTCACATAAGGTTTGTGTCCTCTGTGCCATTCATCCACTAATCCTCCCTATAGAGAGGGCCTCCAGACTAAATGACACTGTCATCTGTCATGTTGTCCCTTTATTGGACAATGGCTCTTTGTAACTTCACTGTTTTTTGCGATATTACCTCTGTGTCTGGTGACCTGTGGTCAGCTCTGAAGTCTAACAGATAATCATTTGCAGTGAGGGCTGGTGGTGACTGCTGTTCTTGGATCAGCTGTAATCCCATACCTTGACAGCCAGGTTTCAGTTACTGCTCGTCACTTCTCTGCTTTCAATCACACATAGCATTCTGCACTTTGGCGCCATCCCTGCCGAGAGAATTTTGTGATTTTTTTTCTGTTTTTTTTACTTTTCTTCTGCCCTGTCATTTGCTCTTAAACCCCTCTGATTGGATGTGGCATTCCCAAAACAACAGCCCATCGGTCCCAATCAGAGGCGCTAGAAGAGCCCTGGCGGAAATGGCCTAGACAGGACTCACGTTCACCTGATGACAGGCAGCTAATCACACTGATGTAACCTATGGAAAGATCCCCGCTAGCACATCAGGGAAGCAAAGGAAAGAAAACAGTTTCTCCCTCAGAAGTCCAGGGTTGATGGAACACGAGGTGAGAAGAGTGAGAGAAAAATAGCAACTCTTAAGAGAGATCACGTCTAAGAATGCTCAGGCCTGATCTCAAAGGGCCAAATTGGCAGGAGGTTTTTTAAATGGCAGCACTGTTTTATAGTGGATCAGAAGTACAGGTGGTCTCCTTGGGTTTCAGAGAGAGAAGACTGCTTGCTGTGTGTCATGATTCCTCACTGGAAAATTCAGCCATCAAACCTGTTTATTATGATAAGGTCTGACCATAAACACGGCTAGCGTTTTGTGATTAATCAGTGCATTAGACTCTGTTTCAGCACTCAAAAAGTGTGTGTATAGCACACAAGATCTTTGTCTTTTTAGCAGATGATTCTCTATTACAACATTTTCATAAAGAATTATCTTTCTTTTGTAAATAATATTGTTATTTTAGCATGAGAAAGCTGGATATTAACAGTGTGCACAACTGGAATATTTTCTGCCATTTTTTAGATATTTTTAATGATGGTTATTGGTTGGGGGAAGCCATTTGTTTTTTGTTTTTTTTTTAAATGTTTGCTCTTTTTAAATAATGAAGACAACAGAAACTTTCCAAGATATCAAACGTTTACATACCCTTATTTTGGCCTGATAACATGCACAAAAACTGACCCAAAAGAGTTTGAGTGGCTGGTAAAGGTAACCATCTTCATCTCGACCTGTTTGCTTGTAATCAACATTTGCGCAGAAAAGTTTTTTGAGCTCGTGATAGACCCTTGTCTCTTTCATCCTGTGATGCGCTGACATTTCTGAATATTGATTGATGGGGAATGTAGAAGAGCTGTCACAGGTCTACGGGAAAAGGTTGAACTTAACAAAACAGGAAAGGGATATAAAAAGATATCCATGAACTGGGAATGCCAATCAGCAGCGTTCAACCACTGATTAAAAGGGGGGAGTGAGGGATTGGGTTGAAACCAAACCACATTCAGGTAGACCAACAAAATCGTCTCATACAACTGCCAGAAAAATAGGGATGCAAAAAAAACAACGTGGTGTGACTGTTTCAAGGAGAACAATAAGGAGACACTTGAATAAAAATGGTTTCCATGGACGAGTTGCCAGAAGAAAGCCACTGCTACACAAATGCCACAAAGTTGCCCACTTACAATATGCCAAACTGCTTAGAGACTTCCTGAGTTTGAACTTTTTCTCCACAACCATAATTGCTACATTTGGAGAGGAGTCAGCATGGCCTATGATGAATGGAACACCATCCCGACTGTGAAACATGTTTTGGGAATGTTTGAGCTCCAAATGCACAGGAAATGTGGGAAAATATTCATCATCAGCCCAGAAGCAGCGCAGGGGATGTTACTGGACATTCCAACACGACAACAATCTAAAACACAAGGACTATTCCAATTGCCATTGAGTACACCAGAATAAAGTGAAGGTTCTGGAGTGACCATCTCAGTCTACTGACCTCAATATGAACCACTCTGTGGAGAATTGAGTTAAAGAAGGGCTGAGAAGATAAAGAACCTCATCGACAACTACCTCAAGAAACTTCAGACTGGCATTGATGTTAAAGGGGGAATACAAAATACAAAGAGCTGGGTATGTAACATTTTCTTGTCATGTTTTCCTCTTCTCATCTTGTTCTCTTCATCTCTTCTCTTGATTGTGATGCACTCTCATCAGCACACACTGATTAGAGAACCTTATATCTTCGCTGTTTGTTGGACTATTATTCTGCCAACATCTTAGATATTCATCTGTACTTACCTCCCAGGTCCTTTTTTTCCCATCTTGTCTCGTTTACTCCTTTTGTGAGTATCAAGGAATCGCTTTTGTGGATTCAAGCTGGTTCCATTTCCAGGGACCATCGTTCCACCCTACAGTGCATTCAAAAATCACACAATTTTCTCACAACAGTTGTTCAAAAAAAGCGAAAATCTCTAAACTCTTTTATTTCAAGCCATCATTATTAACTAATGTTTGTTGAAAATTGCTGAAAACACAAAACTTATCCATTTTTTATAGAGGCTGTAACTATAAGTTATGATCATGTAACAAAGCTTATACATTTTTTTAAAGCCTATACAAACTGCAGACATGTCAATAAATGTTCCAGTTCTACAGTAGTGGTAAATATTGTGATTGTTTTTCTAAAACAGTGTTCATAAAGTACTGAAATAAAGCATTGGTGGTTTAGCCAGAAACATTGTTTTTGTTGGTCCTCTGTTTGAGCTCAGATTCATGTGTTAAAGACAATTTGTCACTGCCAGTCAGATCCTATCTGCAAACAATACTGTGTGTACCTGTTTGTTTCAGACACTGGGATCAAATAAGACATGAGGTGCAGCAGACATTTGACCCAGATGCTGGAGATTTCACTCTGGAGAAGATTGTGGCTTTAACTCTGGACCAGCATTCTGAAACCATCAGTGGCATATCAGGAGCAGCCAGTAAAGAGCTCTCAATTGAACAGGTGTGATTTACTCACCATCTCTCACTCTCTCTCTCTCTTTCTCTTTCTCTCACTGTGGAACAGTTTATAATGCATTCTTCTTTGAAACCAATCAAGAGAAACCTTCGTATCAGGTCTTTTTAGGATGGTTTTGTGCATGGTTGTTCAGGAAAATGTCGTAATTGACTTCATTTGTAATCTTCCTTGAGTTGTGTGAGTTTTGAGAGTATGGCTTTTAGAGAAATCTGATTGTTCTTGATCCTGTGAGAGAGTATTTTAAAGGGACCGTGTGAACTTGAACCTGATATATTGTATTTTGGGTGCTTTCTAACATGCCTCATTTAGTTCTATTTTTGGAAAGTTCATTTGAGCATGTGAATGCTGTAATCGCAGACGCGTTTATTCTAAAAGCAGAACAAAAAAGCATTGATGAGGTCGATGGGCTGTTTGTGGTCTGGTGTGATTCAATAGAAAGCTACTATAGTCAGCTATGCAGCTATTGCTGCTCGCACTTCATTCACTAAATATCCGTCCACTGTTTACTTTCAGGAGTTCTAACATTGGTCTATATGACCAATAGAAAAACAATTTAGAAAAATGTTCAATGATGCATCTTATCACTGATTAAATGATATTGTCTCCTGACTGCACTTTGGTTCATTTCAGTTTGTTAAATCCCAAATCACAATAACAGTGTGCTATGAATAAAATGGCAAATGACTGAATGGCATTTGCTCAAATTAGCTGACTCAAAATTGCAGACTGTCCCAGAATCACTGGTAGCATCTCTCTTCATGTTTCCTGTTTGAGACTTGAAATAATCCTCAGTGATTTCTGATTGGCTATCAGTTGGCAAGTGTTTAGCAGCAACAATCAAACACTGCTCAGTTTCACACTGAAGAAACTTAGCACTGCAATGTGAGGTTAACACTTCAAACGTGGTAGCACTGCAAACCTTTAGGGTTTCAGAAGCCCGGGTAAAATAAACGAATTCTTAGTAAGAAGTTCTTTCATCACCGCTGGTGTTTTATCAGTCACAGGTGAATTTGTGCAAGAGAAAAGAAAGAAAATAGAGAAAGCGGCATCAAATAATTCTGTTAAAAGAGACACTGATCCTTAATTAAATAAGTAAAAAAAAAAACAAAAAAAAAACAATGCTAAGCCATAATCTGCATGTGGCTTATTCTGTCACTTTTCCAGGGCCATGTCCCAGAGGGAGCAGTCTAAGCAGGGATGCTAGACATCCCTCTCCCCAGACACCCCCTCCAGTTCAGTTGGTGGGACACCAAAGCATTCCCAGGCAAACTGCGAGATTAGTCTCTCCAGAATTTTCTAGGTCACCATGGGGGCCTCTTCCCAGGAGGACATGCCCAGAACAACTCTCAAATGTGGCACCTCCCTGCTAAAGGCTTGGTAAAAGACAGCCAATCAGAAATCAGTGGGGATTATGTCGTCACAAACATGAAACATGCAAAAAGCTGCCACCAATCATAATGTCAGAGATGAGGCTGTTTTAGATATTTGGTTCATTTCTTTTTGTTAGAACCAGAACCACATCAAAAGTGTGGTATGAACAAAATAGCAAATGACTCAATGGCAGACAAATTCTACAATCTTTGTTCAAACCATTAACCAAACCACAGGTATGAATTTCTTCAAGGTTTTCCATTGCATTTCCAATTTGAGGCTTATCTATTTAAACAATAGTCTTGTTCTGTTAGTGTAGTGCTGTGCGATGGTCAAAAATGGTCATAAAGATATGACTACTGGAGTGTAAGAAGACACCAAGGTGTTGGTCAGCTAGTAAAATAATGCATCTATATTCAATGAAGGAAACAATAAAGAACCCCCATTTACAACCTAGACAGACACTTCGCAATGAGAATTTTCTTAAGATGAAGAAACACATCAGAACCTCATCATTGGTAGCGCTCTATTGGCACTCTATATAGCACTCTATTGGCTGAACCACTGAAAAGTTCACCCAATAAGAGGGAAAACATTAGCTAAGAACACAGATTTCAACTAAACTACAGGACAGACATGAACAAAATGTATCCACTTACAGGACTCTCCAGATAGAGCAGTGAATAGGATGAACAATGCAGTGCCACAAGGTGAGCTAAAATGGGAAAACAGACGTACACACTGAAAAAAACATGAGGGTTTTGCAAAACAATCAAACATCATAACAGATGGCCAATAGGAAACAAGAAACCATGTGCTTGGACAAATTGAAAACACATAGACATATGGACTCAACAGCAAAGTGCAAAAAGGCATGTAGCATATTAATTAGAAAATTTTAATAAAGATGAACTTGCTAGTACTGGGATTCAGTTTGTTGTGCGAAACAAGACTCATAGTAGAACAAAAAGTTCCAATATGGAAGATATTTTCCACCATACAGGGATATACATCACTACACTGGAAGAGACAAGACACAGATTCTGCCACAATACTGATAAACTTGAGTAGAAGTTACAGAACCCTCTTAAAATCATAACCATTACCTTCAATTTAAAGAGTGGTTCCCCCTCTCTCTGGTTTCTATTTCGGATTTCCATCAAGTGTGTTTCCCACAGTGCGTAGGATCCTCAGAGGTTCGGTATGTTAAAGAGAAAACCAAATTCACTGTCTGGAGGATTCCGGTCAGGGGTTAGGTTTGGAAGGTCAAAAATGAAATCCTCCGGGTGACATCCGGTAGTCAGATCGTCCCTGCAGAGCCTCAGTCCAAGAGTCTGGAAGAAATACAGCAGATGTGCTTTTCATTAGCCAAAGTGTTTCAATTTTAATGCCTTGCTGTTTTTAAAGTACAAAGCTATATTTCTGCTCTGGATTTGCACTTATAGTGATATTTACGGTTGAATCTGGTTTGGTTTAGACATCTTGTGATCCTTTTTGTGCATCAGTTTAAAATAAATCAACTATATAGGCAGAAAAGGCTTCAAGTAAATTTAAGAAAAGGTTTTGAAGGGGAAGACACAATACGCTATCAGTGCATAGCATTAATAGAGGGCGCTAGGGTGTTACCTTGCCACTCACCACTTCTTCACCTAAAATTGAAGAAGAATTTATGTAGAAAATGAAACATGGAGGTGAAAAAAATATTAGACAAATGTAATGACTATTTTCATTTGTTCACTATTTTCAAATTTTCTGTAGTTTCTGATTTCAGAAGCGTGTAGGCATTTTTTATTCAGACTGTAGAATGCCGTTCGAAGAAGCTCATAGACTGCCATTCTAACTCACTCATATGCAGTACCAACATTTAAATTGAAAAATCATTGGGGGAGAATGAGGCACAGACTGTTTCTTCCATGAGTTCACAGTAGTGACCTGGATTGAATATATTGAATCTGAAAGTATAAGATTTAACAGAAAAAAACCCTGGAAATGGTTGTATGTCCGGTTCATTGAACTGTCAATCAAAACCATACTAGCCAATTAGGGTGAACCACTGTTATCCCCACCCCCATGGAAAGTTTGTGCCAGAATGATAAACATAACTTTCCGGATCGCAAAGAAAAAGACGCTGAAAGCAGAATCAAAACTCTGAGATGTGAAACTGAAACTGAAGCTGAAAAATGAAACAAACAAACAATGGAATGTATTTAAAATCAATGTCGATTTTTATGGTAATTACTTTATTTATTTATTTATTTATTTTTCTTTTAATACCAATTTATTTTTGTTTTGTTTTAGCTGACGTTATGTCCCTCTTATTGGCACAAAATTAATTCCATACATTTACTACCCTTTTCCCATTTTGCTGACTATTTGTAGCCATTGCAAAAAAATTAAAAAAAAAATAGTTTGACAGGTTAAACATGCCGGCACTTGTGCTAAAGTGCTACTTTAGAGCATACACCGAAACACTCTGGATAGTCTTCACAGTACAGTAAAAACACACACAGTGCTTCTGGAGGCCTCAGACCCCAGAGTACAGGCGCAGGTCATGTGTGCCGGCCACAGGGGAAATGAGCCTTGCGCTTAATTTCCTTCAGCTAGGCCTTCACTGCCCCTGCAGAAGAGAGCTACGCTGTCCAGCTGTCACACACCCCTTGCTCCTTCGGTCTTCCTCTCTTTCTTCTCACTTTCAGCCCGGGAGATTTCCAGACGTTCTGCTCTCTGCTTGCAGAGGTTACAACAACACAGCTTTGGTTCAGGAGCAGCAATGGGAGAGCAAAGCTTCATAACCCACAAAGCACAGAGCGATTCACCTCGAAGTCACCCACAGAGAGGGAATAGGGAGAGAGCTATAGAGTGTCAAGGAGAAGAATCGTCGGCATGACGCACGACTGCTTTTCTTGATCCCAATCTTTGATTATATTTTTTGGCAAAAGCTCAGATTAATGATGTGTCTTTGGCACTGTTTACCTTTACCATTTAAATCATGTGGTATATTTCAGTGACTAATGGCTCAAAAATAAATCAGTGTTAATCAGCTCTAGAACATTGGTCACGTCGATAGACATTTTAGCTTGATTATCACACATGGAATATTTGATTGGATATGACTACAAATCATTTGTTGATTTTCGTACATAATATTTTGACATGGGGCTTAGAAGGTTGTCGGAACCTGGAAGGACTTTGCATGTTCTCCCCATGCTTGCGTGGGTTTCCTCCGGGTACACGGTTTCCCCCACAATCCCAAAAACATGTGGTTAAGTTTATTGAATAATTTAAATTCCCCTTAGGTGTGAATGTGTGAATGAATGTTTCCCTGCGATGGACTGGCGATCTGTCCAAGGTGTACCCCACCTCTCTCCCTATGCGAGCTGGACCCCCAGCTGACCCCAAAAGGGAATAAGCAGGCAGGAAAATGTATGTATGTATGTATATTTTGACATACTCTACCATTCAATAGTTTAGAATCCCTTTGAATTGTCTCATCATTGTCATTATACATCACAATAGTAAACTAACTCACCTCTAAAATACTTCAACGCGGCAGTTCTGGCTGCTATATAGCGGCAAGTCTCTGTTGAGCAGTTATGGAGGGGAATGGAGAGCAGTTTAGCGGAATGGAGAAAAGGTCCATTGAAGGTGCTGTCTTTATCCATGTTTGCATCTATCCAAACATGTGAATTACATTTATATAAAATCATCACTTCCTGATAAAATGGCACCAAATATCAAAAGAAAAATGGAAGTTGCTGGATTAGGAAACTACTTACAACACAAAGACAAAACGCGGTGTGCACAGCGACATCATCTTGCTTTTGTAGGCGGGAGACTGCTCTTTGGGAAGGCAAGTGGTCAATTCTGAGAAGTGATAATCTCTAAAAGCTTTGAGGACTGACTTCGACAAAGGAATTATAGAATACGAAAACAATATTTCAGATGTGCCATGAAATCCATCCATTGGTTTGTCCATTAATGCCAAGAGTTTCCACCAAATTTCCATGGGAACCTTTTCTCACAAAAGTTTGGGAATTTATATTAACATTATGTTTAATATACAATTAAACTAATTAATAAAAAGTCATATTCAGAATTAAAACTATTCACATTTTCAGATTGCTTGACTTAATAAATAAGTATTGTCAGCTGCTATAACAAACCATAACCTGTATCTCATATTTGGGGTCATATGTTCTTTGTCTTGTTGCTTATCTTTTTTTGTACAATAAAAGTAACTTTAGTGATGAGGTGGAATGTGCCTGGAATAGTAAAAACGTATTGTGACCTTTGATTCACAGACACTTGAGAATATCACAAAGACATGGGAGGACACATTGCTGGACATCACACCCCACAAAGACAAAGGTCATCACAAACTGAGGTGAGAGGCTTGAAGTTTTGAGGTTTATGCAAAATGTTTGTCAATTTATTTGGTTTGTCATCAAATACAAATGTAAAGTTGTAGTTACATTCATTTCAAGAGTAAAAACAGAGTTGGTTGCTTTTGTTAAAAAAGAGACATTTTTTCCTTCTTTTGAGAGTTCAGGTTCAACTTTAATTTCGTAAATAAAATATTTTTTTTATCGCAGTGCATTTGAGTTCTATCAGGTTACTAGTAATGTAACTAATTACTTCACAAATAAAGTAATCAAAAGAGTAGATTGATTACTTTTACAAGGAGTAATCTGTCATTTAAATACATTTCTGAGTACATGCAGTTTCTGCAGCATAATGGGAATATATGGGCGAGATATAAGACCTAACCAAAAGAAAGGCACTAGTATTCAACATGAAGTTGTGTGATACAGGAAGGTGTAGCTCATGTGCGAAAACATTAAAAGCTGCTGTAGAACTGTCTGTAACACATTGCCAAACTGCATTCATGGCTTTAAATGCAAAAACAAAAGTTCTGAATAGATGGTAAAGGTTTGAGTTAAGGTTTAAATTCTGGTTTTGGTAAGTACTAAACTGACATTATTACCATAGTGTAGCGAGTAATATAGATGTGAGGCCGTTATCCACTAGATCGTTTACATTTGCTCATTTGTCAAATGCTGTTATACAATATGTTGAATTTGTGTTGTTTTCTGTGGGAGTTGCGCATCACTTTTACTACAGGAAATATGTTGTTTTTTGCTCAATGTTTTCAAAAATGTGTGAAATATGCATTAATTCAATTGGACTTATGGTAACAGACAACCCCATGCTTTTTAAACACTGCCATGGTTTGAATGGACCTTTGATACCTGGAAAAGACTTGTAGCTGTGGAGCTCAGCGGGTTGAAACCAATCCAGTATTTAAATGCACCTTTGATGTCCGAAATGCACTGTAGGTGGACAGTTCACACTGATGACCACCACTGGCATTGCTTTCTCAGAGTCTGGTTCAGATCTGTGTGTGACAGCAAACCGTGTTTTGATTTGCTGCCTAAATGGCTTATCAATGCCAGGGCACCTTGAGCTCTCCCATAAACATAATTACTCTCAATCTCCCTCGAGAGCGAGCCTCAGAATGCCTGCTTAAAGCCCTCTGGGCAAACAAGTCAAGGGTCCAATAACAAACATAAACCAACTGTCTGTGAATGAAAAAGCACTAGCAGATAAAGCCATAGCTGTGTTTAGATGAGTTCAAATGATGCTGTTGCTCTTTTGCGTTTGATTGAGACCATTCGGGGAGTTCATGAAGTGTTTGGTACTCACAATTATTCAGATGAACATTTGAACAGATAAGAACTGGATACGGGGCTTTGTGCACATGGCAGCAGCACAAAAGCTCTAATGTAATGGAATGATTTGTACAAGCAGTCGTCTTCCCAAGGGCTGAAGTTTTCTCGAAATGCCTTTAGGCCTGTTTCTATTTCCCTGGAAGCAGTGCGAGCTTTTGATGGAGTTTATGTGCGGCTTGCAGAGTTGAATTGGGTCCAGTTTATAGTTGGGGGGGGGGGATCTCAAGTTGTGTTTGCCCATTTAGTGTTTGTCCATTATTTTCTTTTTGTGTAAGAAAGAATTTGTGTTGAAAATTTTGATGATTCTTCCATTTTCCCAAAGCTGGACGTTGTGGTTGTAAACTTTTGGCTGATAATTGAGTGAATAACCTACAATTAAAAAAATGTGTTTGGTAAATTGCACAGTTTACGAAAAATTACCTATTACTTTTTTTTCAACATTTGCCTTTATCATTCATGTGGCAATTTTCACAATTTTCTAATGAAAATATTAAAGTGCAACTGTTTTGAATTGATTTGAATCTGATTTTCAGAACTTTTTAAGGTGGCGCAGTGGGTAGCACTGTGTCCTTCCGGTTAGAAGGTTGCCTGTTCAAGGCTCGCCGTTGACCTTCCTGGAAGGAGTTTGCATGTTCTCCCTGTGCTTGCATGAGTTTCCTTCTGGTACTCTGGTTTTCCCCACAATCACAAAAACATCCGGTTAGGTTAAAGGAATATTCTAAATTCCCCCTGAGGTGAATGTGTGAGTGAATGTTGCCCTGCGATGGACTGGCGACCTGTCCAGGGTGTACCCCCGCCTCTCGCCCAATGTGAGCTGGAGGTACCGGCAGACCCCCGTTACCCCCAAAAGGGAATAAGCGGGTTGGAAAATGAATGAATGAATGTGACATTATATGAAAGTCACTGTCAAAAAAACAAATATATTTATCATGAAATAAATGAAGGAAAATAGCAATTTTTTGGGTATCATAAGATTTTGTCCTGGGATTAGTATTCTCTTTGAGCTTGAAATAAACAAAATAACAACTGCTTTTACATTAATTTCATATTTTAATGGATGATTAGAATATTATAACATCTTGGCTTTTATCTTGTTCACTCAGAGTAAAGCTGAAATATAAATATTATGCAAGGTCAGTTAGACAGCATCTCAAAATGTGATTCTGTATGTGTCAGTGTTTCACACCTTCCTGTGTGAGAAGGGTGAGTGAGAGATGGACAGTATTACTTGCGTAAGGAGAAGTAAAAGAAGAAAGGGAACAGATTAATGGAGGCAGGCGGGACAATTGTTATTGCTTTTCAGGAAGCTTACAATCTTCGAAAATAGAGAAACTTTCTCTCTCTTTCTTTCATCCTTGACTCATACCTGCAGATTCTTTTTGTCTTCATCACTGCAGCAACAAAACAGGGGTCTAGCCCCTCCCCCCTCCTCCTCTCTGTCATCCTCATCTCACTTTTGACCACTCTATTCCTTCTGTTTTTGTCAGTGGGGTATATGCCGTATATCAACAACTATGTTTAGTATTCAGCGGTGAGGTTGTATACAGGGGACAGAATCAATTCCAAATTACTCGAGCTCTCAATAACGGACAGCCCTGTCCGCAAGGAGAAAAGATGATTAATGATGATAGTGTTCATGATAGAAGCTGAAGAGTGCTCACACACAGATGGAGCTGTCCTTCTCCGTGTGTGTGTTTTAATGGCCCTGCAGTGAAGAGGTTTTCTGTTCGCTGCTGCCTTCATATAATTGAGCATTTCTACACATTTAGCAGGACTGAGTGCAAATCACCTCTAATTACCACCTAAAGCCTTCCAGAGTCTGTACATAGAGTACACAAACTCCTGGTACAATACAAAGGTACAATACATAGAAATAGATTTGCTACACAAACTCACGAAAAACATACATTTTACTGGATTCAATGTATTTTTTTTTACTTTGTAGTGTTTATGCTGTTTTCTGCCCAATTACATGCAGTCTGTCTGGGAAGACTGGTTAAAATTCTTTTCAATTGCACATGTTTTGTTTATTCTTTAAAAGGTTTACTTACCATTAACTTTTCAATATCTAATGCCACAATAACTGCTGTGGTAACTGCAGATTAATCAGTTACATTTGAAAAATCCTGAATCCAAATTTTTTTGTCAAGTCTCTTGAAACTGTAAATGAGAAGTTTGATTCCAAAATGCGATAAACGGCATTTGGATTTTAAATTATGTCCACAATTAAAAGCCCATATTCAAAATTGGAAAAAAACACAATACTTGCCATGTAATGCAGTCCCACATTGTCTATTTTTTTTGTTTGTTTTTTTTGCAAACGATAAACGCCATTTGTGTATTTTCCCAAAACACCATAACTCCCTTTAACCAAGCACAGTGCAAAGACAGGTGCTGAGGAGGTGGAAACATGCCGGCTGTTCTGGAACCAGACACTTGATTTACTGTTAATGTTGTTTGTTAGTGTATTTTGAACTGTTTAATTGAAAAAAAAAAGTTTAAATTGACTTTTTATTTATAGTGTTTTGTTTCTTCTTCAAAAACAGGCAGCTTCAGCGTAAACGCGGAAAAAAAATAATACAATTCCTACAAATTGACGTCCACCAACACTGTCACTCTCATAGTATAGCCACTGACCTGAAATCAGTAGCTACGAGGAGCACTTAAGGTAGATCAGTTGATTAGTCTATCTCTTATTTAAATGCTGTTCTCTCTTGTAAACTGTGCGCACTTCCATTGCCCCAGAAATCCTGAGGTCTTACACAATCAAAATGTGTAGCAGTCTTTGCGGTTGAGGTGTGATAGGTGGATTACCCTGGATAAAGGTCTTTTTCGATGAGGGACAAATGTTCCTCATACAAATACCAATCACATTTAGACGTAACACTGAACATGTACAGCTTGTTTCAAACATAAATTGAGATCCAAGCCTCATGTAATGCACCTCCCACAAGCAGGTTGGCATAAGAGCGCAGGTGAAGCTTTTTCCACACAGTAAATAAAAAGTACAAACACTTCTAGCAGATGCTACTTTCTGTAATTAAATTAAAGAATTATTCTCGCCTCACCGATAGCGGATTATATTTACAGTTGGCTACAGTGCAATTTTTTGCCTGGATGTACTTACTGCATGCTGCTGTTTGGAAGTACACGCAAACCCGCGCAATCACAGCTGCAGATGAGCGTCCCAGCACAGTTTTGCTGATGACTAAGTATTTTGGAAGGTCATGCCTTTTTGTGTGTGTGTTTGTGCTTTGTCGTATACCTATATGCTCTTTTTCAAAACGCATTTTTCAACATCAATGGCTTCAGTTTGAACCATGGAATACAGTAACTTTAGAAAATAGCCAGGGTTGGCAGTTTACTTGATGGACAGACCAAGCTTACTCGATAAACAGAGCTGAGCTACGTCTTCTCTTGCTCAAAGCATCAGCGTTCATTGCTCCATAATGGCTTTATGAGCACAACACATTGGCCCAGGGTAGTACAACACTGCCACCTTGTGTGTGTGCATATCAGGGGGACTGTGCATGACAGTCCATCATCTATTACAGTCCCCATTGTACAAAGGGTGCCTCTTTTGAATATTTTCTAACATACTTATTGAATTTGCCCATTTTTACCAATCTATCAGAAGCATTGTTTGATTTAAAGTTATGACGTACATCTGAAGTTCTCTAAATGTATCATTTCCCAATATGTCTAGAGATTTATCCTGAAAATGGATTCCATGCTCTTTGGTGAAATAACATTGTTTAATTTTCTTTAAACCACCATCACTCATGTTTATTATCCCGTGACTTTCTAGTGGCTTTGTGGCAAATCACCGGGTTCTCATAAGAGCACTTAAACTTATGAAGCTGTGTTGTGATTTGTTGTTTTCTGTTGCTGAGCAGGGGATAACTTTGGATATTACAATACATTTAAAAACGCATATGAAATAGAAGTTACTACCTGGTTACTAACTCTAAAAACCAGTGTAAAAAAAGGTGGTGTAAAATATAAATCACTCCCAAAGTGCCGGATTAACAATAGACAGTGTTAAAAGTACACTTTGCCTGTGTACATTATGGATGATAAATGATATGGTTTTACATTTACACCTGAAAGTGCACCAAAATCATGACTCCGCTCACAACTTCTGCCTAGAGGTGAGACGATGCCATTTTGTCTGGTAGAAATGCAACAACCTATGCCCTAAGAGTTATGTTTTACCACTTTGAAGTGCCAATTTTTCACATCAAGTGCACTTTAAACACATCATTCGGTGTACATTTTACACCAGATAGATTGGGACCATATATGATCTCAGTAGTGTTAAAATTAACACTTTAAGAGCTGGATTGACACTGCTAAATTTACTTTGACAAGCGAAAATGGGTTTTGTATATAAAAAAAAAGAAATGTAGCTCAGTTAAATGTTTATCTCGTTTGTGACGAGAAACTGTTTTTTTTTGTAAGTTGGAGCACATTTTAAAGCAAAAAAAAAAAAACACTTTTAGCTTAAATTCAAACTCAAGTGTATTACAATAAATTAATTTACTAATATCTCTAATTCTATCTACACTCACTTATCATTTTGCTAGTGTTGATTAGATCCCCTTTTTCGTTTGTCCTTCAACGAGGTTCTGGAAACATTCCTCAGAATTTTGGGTCCATATTGATATGATAAATTCACGTAGTTGCTGCAGATTTGTTGTCTGCACATCTATGATGGGAATCTCCCATTCCACCACATCCCAAACGTGCTCTATTTAAGTTCAAGTTCAAGTTCGTTTAATTTATATAGCGCTTTTCACAACAGACATTGTCTGTCACAAGTTTAAACTCAACAAAAAGAGAAAAAATTTATTAATTAATGAGTGGTGTATATGTCCCTGATGAGCAAGCCTGGGGCGACTGTGGCAAGGAAAAACTCCCTTTTTGGAAGAAACCTTGAGAGGAACCGGACTCAAAAGGGAAACCCATCCTCATTTGGGCAACAACAGCAGTGTGATTTATATAAACCATGGTATAAACAGATGATATGGTAGTATAAAGAGATAATATAGTATAAACAGATGATGACTGTGTTCGGTGTAGGTCCAGGGGCGCCGGAACATCTCCAGGTGAATCTGGTTGTTAGGTTGAGGGCTGGTGGGCGGAGCCTCCCGGGCGTTGGAACATCTCCTGATGAGTCTGGTTGTTAGGGTGAGGAGCTGGTGGGCGGGGCCTCCGGGAGTCTCGGGATGAGTATGGGAAGAAGAGTGGAGCTAGTGGGCGGAGGTCCAGGGGGGCGCCGGAACATCTCCAGGTGGATCTGGTTGTTAGGGTGAGGTGCTGGTGAGCGGAGCCTCCACGAGTCTCAGGATGAGTATGGAAAAGAAGAAAAGAAGAGTGAAGCGGAATTAGCCTAGCAATATTTGATTGAGATCTGGTGACTGTGGAGGACATTTGAGTCATTGTCATGTTGTAGAAACCAGTCTGAGATGATTCGATCTTTATGACATGGAGCATAATCCTGCTGGAAGTAGACCTCAGAAGATGGACACACTGTGGTCATAAAGGGATAGACATGTTCAGCAACAATACTTTGTAGGCTGTGGGATAGATATAATGCTCAGTTGATGTCAACGGGCCCAAAAAGTGCCAAGCAAATATCCCCACATCGTTACACCCCCATCACCAGCCTGAACTATTGAAATGAGGCAGGAGGGATCCATGCTTTCACGTTGACGCCAAATTCTGACCCTACCGTCGAATATTGTGACAGAAAACGAGTCTCATCAGACCAGGCAATGTTTTTCAATCTTCTCATGCCCAATTTTGGTAAATCTGTGCAAATTGTGGTGTTTGTTTCCTGTTCTTGGCTGACAGGATGCACCTATTGTGTTCATCTTGTGCTGCTTTTGTCCATCCTCCTCACGGTTCAACGTGTTGTACATTCAGGTTATTTGAGTTACTTTTGCCTTTCTATCAGCTTGACCATTCTCCTCTGACCTCTGGCATCAACAAGGCATTCGTGACTGCCGCTCACTGAATATTTTTCCCTATTTTAAATCCAAGTAGATCAGCAGTTTCTGATATACCCAGACCAACCATATCATGTTTACTTGAATCACCTTTTTCTCCATTGTGATGCTCGGTTTGAAATGCATCAGATTGTCTTGACCGATTGTCAGATTGCACGTAATAAAGTGGGTTGTGAGCGTATACAAAGATTATATTCAACCATGTTTTAGCTTTCTCAAAAAAAATGCGACTACAGTTATTTGTATTTGTTTAGTACTTCTAAGGGAGACATGAGATGACCATTTCTCACAGTTGATATGTTAAAGGTTATTTGCAATAAATCCCTGTAAAACATAAATATTGCAGCAAATTACTGTTTTGATTTACTAACAGCAAGTTGCTGTTTTTTCTATTCCTGTATGGGAAGGCTTGTTTAGTTTCATTGGCTGCCCAACAACAGTAGGTGCTGTAATTTAACCATTTTACACTAGGCAAAGTTACAGTTAAAAAAACACAAATCACTTTTTACAGGATCCTTTAACCACAGCTGTCAGTGGATTGCTTTTAATACTGTTGCAAAAAATAAATAGTAACATGTTGTTAATTCAGATCACAGTAGGCCATGGTAGTTTTTACAGTTTACATTAGCAACCACAGCTGCCAGTTGATTTAACAGCAATATATTTTACAGTGTACAACAATAGTTTTTATGGTTTTGTAAAACATTACTAATGTCATTTGTCAAAAATGACTCTCTCCACTGTCCTGTCAATTGTTGAAATCAATAAAGCAATTGGCACAAAAATAAATCTACAAATTGGCCATTGCCATTCCTCCTCTCCCTTGGAAGTCAGTTCAGAATATGGTCAATGAATGCACAGCGGGATGTAGCAAAGATTCCTGATTGGTCTCTTATATGTCAACTTACCCATATCCTCAAAACTATCATGAACCAAAGCATACTGTACCATAACATGCAATGAATGAAAAGCAACATTAGTGCTGCACCTCCTTTATCTTTTTCTTTCCTCAAGTGTTTTCCATTGTTGTCTCCCTCACTCTTAATTCATTTGGTTTCAGTGTAGTTTTGGCTGCCATTTACGTTTTAGTTTTAGTCTCTTTGATGAAAATGTAATAGTTTTAGTCATGTTTTAGTTGACGAAAATTAAAATCATTTTATTCTAGTTATGGTCAATGTAGATTAATATTTAGTTGATTAAAATTGCATTTTAACAAGTTTACTATACCTTAGTAAATTAAAAAATCGTGTAGGTTAGTCAACGAAATAATTTTGCTGACAAAAACAACACTGTTTGGTTCCTGGTTTGTGCAGCGCCCAGAAGAAGGCTGACCCATGTTGCATTTTGCATTGATTCTCTTGTAGCTGATTAATAAAACCCTTTAAAGTTTCTCTTAACATTTTGGTTATTTTTCTAGTCATACAAGAAGGGAAAAAGTGGATAAAGTCCACTAATACAGATTTAAACATTTGCTCAAGTAAATGGACATTGTCTTTAATCATTTTGAAATCAAATCTTTTAGATTTCTGAGAAACACCACTCAATTACAGCAATTTGAGTATGAATAAGTACTCTGCTGCTTTAAATGTAGTCAAAAAAAGTGATTGAAAACTGTGTTGGTCAGCTTGTGAACTTCATCTCATCTCATGATGCTGTACCACCAAAATGTCTTTATTATAAGCACGAGTACACTACAAGCAGTGCATTTACTGAAATAAACTTTGTGAAATGACAGTATGTCCTCTACAGAATGTCTAAAGGAACAAAAACAATGACCATACCAATAGCATTTACTATACCCAGTCCCCAATATATGCACACAAAATTATTCTCATTGCAGAACATCATGCTGGATTTCTAGACTGTCTGTGATCTCAGAAAATGATTTGCAAATACATTCCTCAAATGGTTCCAATGTTAATTGTATGGCGGCAAGGAGTTTGCATGTTCTCCCTGTGCTTGCGTGGGTTTCCTCCGGGTACTCCGGATTCCCCCACAATCCCAAAAACATGCGGTTAGGTTAATTGAATAATATGAATTCTTCTTAATTGTGAATGTGTGTTGCCCTGCGATGGACTGGCAACCTGTTCAGGGTGTACCCTGGCCTCTCGCCCAATGTGCGCTGGGTATAGACACCGGTAGACCCCCTTGACCCCAGAAGGGAATAAGCGGGTTGGAAAATGAATGTACTTTTTGTGTGTTTTTAAAGTTATTTTAAATTGTTGCACATACTTGGATTAAACAAATAGAAACATGTAAAAACGCAACAATTTTTCATTTTAAGGTGAGAAAAATGAAAAGACGCAAATACAGGCATTTTTCACATTTCTTCAAATTCAATACATGAAAATGTATAAGACGTCAAGTTTTGATTTTCAAAAACTGAATGAATGCAAGATACACAGATTTCCTTGGTTGAACATGCATTTCCTTTATATAATACTAGTTCCAGCATGAGCATGGCTGGTGCAAAACTACTGTTGCATTGTTTAAAATGCACCAATTAGAGGCCACACTAAAAAGAAATGGAAAAGCAAGAGAAATCCAGGCAAAACTAAAAGCACAATTAATATCAACTATCGAATGATGCATAATCTCCCCTGAATTGATCCAAGTAAAAAAAAAAATATTAACTACAAGTCCTCACTCCTGATTGGCCCAAATGAAAATCAGCATGTTGTTTTTAGGGAAAAAAAGTGTCTTTGTCCCTTTATCCCTTCATCTCTCCCCACTTTTATGCAGTGAATTCGTATTTATGTTTTTCTTCTTCTCATTTTTTCTTTTCTTTTCCTGCCTATTCGATTGATTGTTTGAATCTGTGAAACACTTGAAATGTAATTTAAAAGCTTTCTTGTCTGTTTGTATTTTGTGCATGGAAAGCAAGCAAATCATACTGAGATTGGAATTGAACTGAAATATTACTTACCATGCAGTGAAAAGTACCATCAGCCTCAGGTGACAATGACAAAACCCCACCCAATGCTGAAGGTTATGTAAAAGTTGCCAGAAATAATATGCAATTTTGAATTCAGCTAATATTAGCCAGAGCAGACAATGCAGCTCAGCTCCTCAATAAACGCTCTTAGATTTTTCCCTGGTGTGTGTGCAAAGTGTTTTTCCTCGGGCGGCAGTTCAGTGATGTGTGTCGAATGCTGTGCATGTCTGTCATGTTGTATGGCTGGGGATACAGACAGATTATTCCTCTGTGTGTGTGGTGCTCAGTGCCGCAGGCTGGTTTCATACTGGCACTCTGGAGGTCAGGAGCCCACCACTGCCACTCACTGCAGTCCTTTGCTTTTCTCTTCCTCTTCTTCTGTTCTTCTTCCTGTTTTTCTTCTGTAATGCACTGCACATGCAGCTTGTTTCGTCCTTACAGCCCATGCTTCCTGCCAGTTTGTGTAAAAGAGGGATGATGGCTCTCTTTCTTGTTTCTTTCCATTCCATTTTTACAGTCTGAATTGAGTGTGATTACCATTTTAAAGAATTTAAATAAGTTACGGTATGTTGAGCTGTGTTATACAAGTTCTCTCTTCCAACTGAATCTTTTGCTCAAAAATATGACATCATAATACACTATACCTCTCCTACCACCGACGTGTCATCCATTCATGTTTTAAAACTAAGCTCCTCCTACTCCCACTGCCAAACTACAGTGGTACCCCGAGATACGAAACTAATCCGTTCCAGGGTGACGTTCGTATCTCAAACATTTCGTATCGCGAACATTTCATATGCAGAAGCAAGTTTTACAGAAACAACAGTATAAGTAGATGACAAAAATAGAAAACCAAAGAAAAATCAAGTAACGTTTCTTTATTCCTTAAATCTACACATTGTTAATGTAATGAATGATAATAAAACAGAATAAAACACAAGCAAAAGACGTAATATATACACTAATGTGAAACCTTACCTAGAGTCAAGTGATGTGTCGGAGGAGGTGGAACGGATGGCATCACGTATGAAACTTTCTCGAGATATTTCACCAATTACGAACATCAACGCGGTTTCAAGCACAAGTGCAGATAAATGGAGAGACGCTTCTGAGAACACGTCACAGAGTTTCTCTAACTTGCGCTACAGAACAGCACTTTCCACGTTATAAACGTTATTTCTATTACGACACCTTGACTAACTTTTGCTTTAGCACATTATTCGTAAACTATACAGTACATAATGTTTCACTGTGTTGTTGAAGTGTTTTGAAGTGTATCAGGACCTGGAAGCGCGACGTAACCCAGAAGCGCAGCGATACATCATGACGTCAAGTGGAAAATACAGCAGAACTGCTTGTAGTTGTTCGTATCTCGGATTGTTATTTGTATCTCGAAGCAAAAAATTTCCCGCGAGACCTTTCGTATCTCGAACATTTCGTAACTTGAAGCATTCGTATCTCAGGGTATCACTGTACTTGTTTGGAGTCTCCTATTACATGAATTACTGCTTTAATCCAGGGTGACATGAAGGCATCATTAGAACTGTGCTCATCTGCAGGGTCTGGTGCACAGAGATATCCACAGGGGTTGAGTTTTTGGTCACTGAAGCAGCTTTTGATATCCTTTTTTGTATAGCCACGTCTTAATTTGCGTTGTAGCTGCATTGACTGTTGAACTTTATAAAATGCAGTTGACCAACCCCAACAGATGATATTGCAGCCCAAATCATGATTGACTTTGGAAATTTTACACTGGACTTTAAGACAAATAAATTCTGTGCCTCTTTTCTATAATCTTTCTGTCATTAACCCAAAGGAGATCTATGTCTCTAAGCAGTCGCAGTCCAAGTCTGAGAGACCCTTTGGCTCACAAAAGGCTCACCAAACATTTGTTGGTAAAAGACAAATTTGTTAAAACTTCAAGAACATAGGCCAGAAATAGTTGACTATATATGTAAGTTTAAGAATCTGTTTCATTTTCTGGTTTCTCTTTCTGTATATAGTGATGAAGAAATGTACCATATGCTGGAATTTGGAACCTTGTAGAGGTGGTAATGTTCTTTCAATCATTCACCTTCTTACTCACTTGTTCCCTTTCGGGGTCACAGGGTCTCCCAGTGCGAGAGGCGGGGTACACCCTGGACAGGTCACCAGTCCATCACTGGGCAGCACACACATTCACTCACACAATCACACCGAAAAGGAATTTAGATTATTAAATTAACTTAACCACATGTTTTTGGGGGAAACTAGAGTACACGTAAGAAACCCACGCAAGAATTGGGAGCAAGCAAAACTCCTTCCAGGAAGGTCACCGCGAGCCTCGAACAGGCAACCTTCTAACTGGAAGGCCACTCTGCTACCCACTGTGCCACCTAGGTGTTGATGTTTGAACTCCAAACACAGAACCTCAACGAACTAGAGCTACATGCAGAAATGAATTGCGTTGCAAAGTTTTGTGTGACAGCTCATCTCGTTCAAAATCCTTGGGCGCCAACGGGACATCACACATTGGATCAAACGAGTGGTGCCAATAAAAAAAAAAAGAGTTTAAGATTGCCATATCGGATGTTTTTTCTGCTAGGAGGACAACCAATGAAAGCTGCCTTTTTTGATGACGTGAGTAGGATGTAAAAGAGCCTGGAAACTGGAAAGAGTACAGGAAACTGGAAAGAAATATATAGCGTACAACAAATCCTCTCTTTTCTCCACATTTTTTCAAGCAGTTCCCTATGACCAGCTACCAACAGTACAAGCTGAACGCTCTGCGTTCCTTGATTACTTCTCTGTCATCGTCGTCTTCTTCTTTCCTGTTTTACCGTGTGGTTTGGAGTGCGCCTGTTGTATCGCCATCTGCAGACAGGAAGCGTCATTACATAAATAATTCCTTGACCCAGATGAGACCCCTGCTAAGAAGCACCTGAAGATTTGGGCAAATCTCAATTCAGATGGGCCTTAATTCATGATATACTTGTGCCTTCAAGTTCATTGTCTAATAAAAGCATTATACGCTTGTTGTATTGACACTGACAAAACCCTGAATTTTGATCAATAATTTGATCTGAATTTTTTGCATAAACATAATGTAACTTAAGTAGCAGATTAAATAATTTCTTGTTTTCTTTTTCTTTTATTTCCCATCCTCCCCTTATGTCCTTAGCTAACTGACTTTGCAGTACAAAGTGTGCAAAGAGTTAGTGTGCGTTTGTGCGTGCAGAGAATGGCAGTTCTGCAGGAAAAGCAGCTCAGGGAGATGGAGTCAAGCATAAATGAATGACACGCACACACGCGCACACACCTGCAGCTAAACGAAATCAAAAGATGTGTGGCCTTTGAGAGTGTAGGCATTGTGTGTGCTGGTGTTTGTGTATTTTGAGTGAGTGTGTGTTTGTGCTGGCATCAGGTGTCACCAGTCACTGTTGATCCCCACAGTGAGACTATAGCTCGACCGTTGGCATAGAGATGACTGCGGCATGCGTGAGGCTGTTGCCATGGCAACATAGTATGCCATGGAGGGGGTCGAGAGCCACTACTGTTCACTTTGTGCTTGCTTTTGTTTGCTTCATTCATACGATTGTGAGTGGTGGTGAGGGTTGTGTGACAGGCAGAATTAATCATGGAGTGATCCTTGAGCTCTATATGTGACCTACATCAAGCTTTACCTTGCATTATGTATTATATTCAGTCTAGAATAACTAAGAATAAGGCACAACTAAGAGCTTCAACTGATGAAATGTGTTCTTTCAATGCACTTTAAGTTACCTGAAAGGTATTTATTAGATATAAAATGAATAAAATCTCCCTCAGTTCCTCTTTAGAGGAAAGCTGAACTATGCAGGGAATGTCCTCTTCTGGATATTTCCCTCAATGAAGGGACATGACAGGATGATGAGCTTTTGAGGACTCCAGCTTACAGGTGAACTCAGCAAATCAGCCAGCTGGAGTTTATCTGGCAAACTGCTGGGGGTGTCTATATATTCATCTTAGCCCTGTCCCAGGAACCATCGGAGTTCACCCATATGCCAGGTAAAGAGAGTGATCGAGGTTTTCAGCTCTCAGCTAATATATCTACGTCTCCCTGGTGTTCTTGAGCTAACGTTTCCCTTACAAAGGTGAAGATTCATAAATTCTGCTCATAACAGTGCTGAAATGTTTTATGTGGCTCAGTGAGTAGAGCATTGTGCTTGGAGAACATGAAAGGGCTTAAAACGTGTTTCCTCAAAGCATTAGAAACTAGTATAAATGCTAAATATGGAGTTCATTATTACTCTAATTGTTTCGTTTGTATTGTTTGTGTCGTGTAAAACAGGATTTGACCCTTGATAAGATTTTCATGGAGAAAATAAACTATTTTGAACATGCTTTCATGGTGCAGATGAGACTCAAGTGAACTGTGCAGTGGTGTAAAAAGTGTCATACTCTTAAGTGTCAATTTGCCAATAAAGTAAAGAAATTAAAGTCAAAGTATCTGTTCTAAATATGACTATAAGGATGAGTAAAAAAAGTGGCTCTTCTAAACTACCCATAAGTAGTGAGTATCACATCAGAGCCATTTTCTTGAGAGAGAGAGATACAAAGGGATACAAAGAGTTAGAGGAAAGGAAGAGATAGAGAGGGAGAAAACAAGGAGAGTATGAAAGAAAAGACGTGTAGATTGCACAGAGAAAGATGGAGGAAAAAAGATGAGAGAAAAAATGAGAGTGCTGGATAGATTTAAAAGAGAGAAATTGAGAGAGACAGAAAGAGTGAGAGAACAAAAGATAGAAATACAGTAGAATTAGATAGAGAACGTGAAAGTATAGAAAGAGAGGGAGAGAAAGACAAAAATGGAGAGCAAAGAGAAAGGAAGAGAGAAATATGGAGTGAAAGAGAGGGAGAAAAAAGAGGCAGTGAAAGCAAAATGGAGAGAACGAGAGAGAGAAAGATTGATATAAAAAGTACAAAACAGTAGAGAAGACAGAAAAGACAGTAGAAAGACAGAAAGAAGTTCTCTAGAGAGAACAACCGTTACAGATTTAAACATGCAACTATTTTCCTGCCGATTGTGATTATAATGGATTGGTTCCATTCACTAGATATCATTTTTTGGGGGATTGTTTCTTTATACGCAATTTGATTGGACAGGATCGGTCCCAACCACTGAAGAAAAAAATAATAAAGTAGTACTGGCCGGTTGAAGAAAGGCAATGCAGTAAAACAAAGATACAGAACTAGAATGCACTCAAGTAAAAGTATACATTTTTAAATCTACTCACTAAATTAAAATTTCGAAGAAAAAAAGAATACTAAACTTGTAATTAGTATTTTACACCACTGTGGGCTTTTTAGGGGTGTTTGTGTGGTAGATAAGCTCGGGGGTGAGGCTTAAACGTCAACCTGGACCTAAGGAGTCAATTAGCTAACTAAGCTAAAGAGCGCTAAAGAATCTGAAGCACAGGGTCAAGAATTCGTTCAGGCTTGTGACTTGCATCAGTAAACACTTCTGAGCTGTTGAATAAAAATGTAGCCGCATGCTATATGAGGCCACCATTCACAAATCAATCAAATAAAATATAATCATTTACATATTAAAATCAGAAGGTTACTATGTATTCAACACTTCATTGCTTTGTTATTGTACTTTTGGCTTTAAAGCTACGATTAGCAAACTTACTAAAATAGTGTTTTAAAGGTAGGACAACTATATTTTTCATAAAATGTATAAATGATGATTTTTACCTGTAGGTAACAAGGGACTTCGGGAAATCAAGGTCTGTTGTAAGTTGTAAATCCAGTCACAGACACAACATATACAGATCTGCATTTTAATCAAATAAAAATTAGGCGATGTTTACTAGACACAATGCCTTTCTAATGGCTGATAAGAATATATCCACAGCTTTGTAACAATGTCAACCTAACCTATACGGTCTCTCTGGCATTCTCCCTTCATGCTGATTGTGGGAGTGGCATTTCCTACTCTTAAAATTTCACTGGTGGAAATGGGCAAAATTCACTAGGGAAGACTCAAGCTCATGAAAAGAATGAGCTTGGCATCAAGCCCGCTGAGAAATAATCCTGGATTTTGTTTATAACAGGTGTTGGCAAATATATAACGATCAAAGTCATGTGTGTGTGTTCTCAGAGGTACAGAGGAGGTGTTCCAGGCTCTGGAGGATAATCAGGTGACCCTCTCTGTAATGAAAGCATCTCGCTTTGTCAAAGCTTTTGAGAAGGAAGTTGATCACTGGGAACGCTGCCTCTCCCTGGTGCTGGAAGTCATTGAAATGGTCCTTACGGTGCAAAGGCAGTGGATGTACCTCGAGGTATATGTGCACACAGCACTTTACATTAGCTCAGTCAGTGCTTTAACAAGGTACAGGAGATTTTTTTAAGGAGCCGTTTTCAGTGCTATTGGAAAGCTCTATTATATTTTTACTATATCGATAACACCTCTTTCAGAAAATGATTAATCCCTTTAAGGATTCCAAGCTCCTACTGATCCCAGAAGTCCCTGGCATCCTCAGCTAATTCTTGGTGTTAATGATGACTGTGATCTCTATATTTAAGCACAATTACTTTGTAGACATAAGAGACTATGCACTGGAAAAATACCAGACTGAACCATCGTAGATTAGATAAGGAATGAAGGGAGTATGCTGTTTTAAGAGTCGTAGGGGTAAATCCAAAGGTTTACGCTGCATTCATATCAAAAGTAACAAGAATGTTGATTTAACTCCCACAAAAGTTGATGTTTTTTTACGGGTTTATATGGCTCCACTCTTTCTAGAGTTAAATTAACACAATCAAAATAGTTTCGAGTTAAAGTAGAGTGAGGGTTAATTAAATAACTCCCAATAAGTGTTAATATAACACATGCACAGATGCATTGAACACTTTTCACAGTTATTAATAATTATCCTGGAATAACATTGAAAGGAGTTATTTGGATACTAAATATGTTTTGGGTTACGTTCTATAGGAATGAAAAAAAATAACACTTTAAGAATTTTATCTGCATACATTTGAAAATGAAACGTACATGAAACACACTTGGTTACTACCATTGTCTTCTTATCTGTGCTGTGCTTACCCATCCAATCCAGAACGCTTCTCATAGTGTGTTCCTGTTGGTGTGCGATTTCCACTTTGTTGAGACCACCTCAGGTTAGCATCCTAGCCGGTGTGCTCCCTTTGCTCGTGCCTGTAGCACCTTGGATACTCACTTACTCCACCAAGTGACCTTGTCCCATCTAGAACTCCACAGTAACGTAATCCAGGACTTAAACACATACCCAGAACACCCATTGTGCTACAGCGCTGGCTATAGTGCTGTAAAATTACACTGGTGGCTGTAGAATATCTCCTCAAACACACATAAAGGCTTCTACACACCGGTCTGAATGGATGGCTTCTCAGCTGGGTGCTCTTTGTCTTTGTCAAGGCTCCCTGCCTGAAGATGGCGTTTGCAGTACAACAGATGCTCACCACGCCAACTGAAAAGAAGAAGAGCATGAAGAAGACGACAACAGTGAAGAAATCAAAGAACACATAGAAAAAAATCATGGATGTCAAGCAATTTAAGCTGTTGGTGGCTGATTACAGGGAGCTGTTTTGAGCAAATTGCATCTATCCACACCCTCAGGCAATCTCCAGATAGGTCCAAAATACACCAGGGACAAAACTGTTGACTCAAAAAAAAGACTGTGATTGGCTAGAGGACAATAAACAAACACTTTGTTGAGAAGGGACAATGGAAACACAAATTGGACTCAGGGTCTATGCAAGATCTCGCCTTGTAGTGCACATGGTGTTAGAGGTTTGGTAGCTGTTCCTTTTCAAAACCAGTGGGTGAGAATAATCCACTAGCTGTATGTTTCTCTCAAACAAAAAGAGCTTCACAGATAGACACCTACAGAGGGGTTTCAGAGCCACTCTAATGAGCTGACGAGAAGAGTACACAGTTGATCTCGGTCTAGATTTCTTGTGTTTATTAACACACCTGTTTCTTCCTCCCTACTGTCTTTTTCTTCATTGTCCTTGTCGACTCGCTCATTGCCTCTTCTGTCCTCAGAACATCTTTCTGGCAGATGACATACGCAAGCAGTTGGTTCGTGAGACGGCTGAGTTTGATGATGTCACCTCCAGTTGGAAGGTCATCATGGGCCGGCTGAACAAGGACAAAAACGCTCTCAGAGGAACACACCAACCAGGTAATGAATGGATGCTGCTGGAATTCATTGCCCCCAGTGGTTGTAAAAAAGCCCTTACTGGGGTGCGCCGGTTCACTTGGCAACACTCCTGGAGAGATGGATAAAACGGATCCAGATTTTTATTCTTCTGTGAAAAGAAAATCACTGAACACAAAATGATTTGTATTATTACTAAATTTTAATATTCAAGATTAAATCGCCTGAGCACTGTCACTGTTGTTTCCTGTTTATTAGATTTTTTGATTCTCTTGTTATTTTATGAATACCATCATGATTTTATTCGGGAATGGATGGCCTCTAACCATTGTTCCACATAATTGAACTTAAATGCCACATTCTTTTTCTGTACACAAAAATAGCATATTTAATTGAAAATATACGGACATTGTATAAAATTTCACCAGTAAACACAAATTCATTCTGGTGTTTCCTCCTCAGATATTAATACATGCAGTTTTGCTCATACGTTTACGTACCCTGGCAGAATTTTTGATCTCTTGCCCATTTTCAGAAAATTTGATAAACAAAAACATTTTTTCTACTCTTAGTTAGTGGCTAGATGAAGCAATTTATTGTTAAACAACTGTATTTACTCTTTTTAAATCATAATAACAGCAGAAACTTTCCAATGACCCTGATCAAAAGTTTAAACACCCCAGCTATTGATATTTTTTATTCACCCTTTAGCATCAAAAACAACCTGAAGTTATTTTGTTCCGCCTGCATAGTCATCATGGCATCACCTGTAATGACTTTGGTGAAAAATTTTTATCTCTTTTTTAAGTCCTGTCAATCCCCCCTTTAATATATATAGTACCAAATATTGGGATTTTCACTGCATGGTTAGGAATTAGGTTAATTGGTGGCACTTCAGAAGGGACATGTTGTTAAGAGTTCATTTAGAAAACATTAAGTGGTTGGATGGACTGTAGGTCAGTCTTTATTTTTAAAGCATTGTTGCTGCACAGGTCACAGTCAAGCTCACATATTGACCCTCTGCTGCTGATGCAATGTTATAACTCAGTCCAGCTTTAGGCAGACCAAAAGTAGCACCCCACACACCAGATTTTAATAAATGGCAGTATGCATCTATGAAAACGCTAAAAATCCTGTAATACCAGGACAGCAAATCTCGAAAAGGTTAGTTTTGCCGTTCAGCTCAGAACCAAATCTGTGAGTTACTTTGGTTAACAATATTAGCGAATAGATGTTAAAAGTGAACAAAACGAGCTGGGTTACCTATATGGTTATACAAATTTAATCAACACCTGCTAGCCAATTAGAATCTAGTATTGAGAAAGACCACATCATAAATAATCAATACTGTTCATAGTGGTAGAAGCTAAATTAAGCCTTAGAACTCCCTGCACACACCCTTGCATTTTGCCAGTCACAGCATCTATTTTGAATTAAGTACGAATGACTGACCCATCTATTGTTTAATTTTGATTTGAAATATAATGTGTAGTTTTCAAAAAGGTTATTAATTTAGATTTTTGGGTTTTAAAAGAACAATACAAAAGTTATGACATTTAATTGCATTCAAATGAAAATGTGAAAAAAATGTGCAATTGTCTTTCAGTTTCATTTTATAGACCCCGCATCACCATCTAGTGATGAAAAGGAATAACCCTTAGAAGTACAAGACCTGTGATATTGCTTGTGTTTTTAAAAATTCAGGTACAAAACAAAGAACAATGGAACAAAAAAGTGCTTGGAACCATGTTTTTTTTACCCTTTTTTATTTGTCTCAACACCTTTGATTATTTTTATGCAAGAAGGAAATAGTTTTTTTTCAGTAAAATAATGATAAAATGTGCTACTCCGAATTGTACTTTTTATTTAATTTCAGGATTGTTGTGGAATTATTGTGTAATGTAATGAAAAAATAGTTTCATTACAGAAAAAAATAAAAAAAAGTGGGTTGTACAAAAAAAAATACATCAAGCTGATATGATATCGATATGATTTAATCAGTTTTAAATTTAATTTATTAGAGCAAACTTGTACTAAAAAGTACATATCTTCATGCCTTCAGGTCTTCTAGAGAAGCTCTCTGAGATGAACACCAAGCTTGAGGAGATTCAGAAGTCCCTGGATATGTATTTGGAGACCAAACGGCAGATCTTTCCTCGCTTTTACTTCCTGTCTAATGATGACCTCTTGGAGATCCTGGGCCAAACCCGAAATCCTGAAGCTGTGCAGCCACACCTCAAGAAGTGCTTCGACAACATCAAAAGTCTCCGCATCAGCAAGGTACACAACAGGTGTAAATATTTTTTGCACTCCACAACAAACTGTAGCCACTATAAAGACAAAGGTGGGATTTTGAAGCCTCATGAAGTTCTGGTTTCAATGCCAGTGTCAACACTTCAAGTCTCATGGTCATCTTTCATGTTCATGATCATTATTATTGCAAAAGTTTAATGTAAGAATCAAGTGGTGTCACAGCATTTTTAAATATGGTAAAAAGCTTTAAATCACACTTTGATTGTAACAAGATCTGAACTCAGATGCACAGTTCAAAATGAGGACTAAATAAAAACCCCTTAGATGGGGAAAACCTGGCAGAATAGACTTATGAGGAGATAAACTAAATAAGAATGCAGTCAGTGTCACAATACATAAACAAAATCTTCAACTCACTTTTCTACAAAGTGAGCAGTAGTCACCAGCCAGAGCATGTACCGCATTCTGGTCAACGCAAAGATCTGACCTGGAGCCAAGGCAAAATGGGCATTAAATATACAGAGGAAAGCACAGGAGAGGGGAGGCCAGACAGGGAAAATGGGTGAGATGAATTAGGATCTAATGAGCAAAGAAAGCAGTGCACCCAGGGAGAGACACTTATACAAAGAGAGTAAGAAAAAAAGGAGAGAAGGACAGAATAAAAGGAACAAGAGCTGACATGGAGAGATGGACAGAATAAAAAGAACAGGAGAGGACAGCAACCCAGACCGATTATGGCACGCATTCGTTGTTGCCTTGTTTCGATAAGCTTCTGCAATGTTACTAGGTTTCACGTTCATTTTTCACCAAGATCTTGTATTGATGATGGTAGAGTCTGGCCACTGCACAAAACATTCTCCAGCACATCCCAAAGACAATGAGGTCAAGGTCTGGACTCTGTGGTGGCCAATCCATTTGTGAACTCCTGCTCTTTGAACCAATCTTTCATAGTTTGAGCTCGAGGAATCCTGGCATTGTCATCTTGTAAAATACCCGTGCCATCAGGGAATAACAAAAAAATCAATTGCTGGAATCACTTGATCATTCAATATTCAAGGAGTCAGGTGACCTCATTATTTGAGCACATCCCATTGCTGAACCTAGACCTGACCAACTACAGTAGCCACAAATCATAGCACTGCCCCCACAGGCTTGTACAGCAGGCATGGTGGGTTCATCTGACTCCCTTCTTACTCTGATGTGCCCATTACTCTGGAACAGGGTAAATATGGACTCATCAGACCACATGACCTTTTTCCATTGCTCCAGAGTAGAATCTTTCAGCCCTGAGTTCTACCTTTGTTTTCCTTTGATTTGATTTCATCAAATATTTCATAATCATTCATTTTTTTTTCCAGCTACATCTCTTCCTTTAAAGACTCGACCCAACTCTAGTAGTTTAGAGAAATCATAACTTGCTGCCAGATTATCACCCATGCAGTAATTATCCAATATGCAAGAGAATATACCAAAAAAAAAACAATGTGCAGTAACAAAGTAAGTGTTGTTAGCTACTGTACTTAAGATGCTTTTTCAAGGATCTGTACTCTACTCATGTATTTTAATTTAGAGAGACTTTTTACTTTAACTTCACTTCATTTCAGAGTCAAACATCTAACATTTTACTTAACTACATTTTGGGAAATCAGTCGTTCTTTTAGATTAAAGGACAAAAAAAGCATTATGTAAAGACCGCTGCATCGCTCTTGCTTTTCAATCACAAAAGCAACGCCGCTAAAGTTGAAGTACTTTCCTTCAGTCGATCTACGTTCATCTATTGGTTGTTGCCCGTTTTGATTGCTGGGTGATTGGCTATGTCACTCTTGTTGAGTGACCTGCGGTGACCCTGTAGGTAAACCTACATTTTTCTTCAGGCGTTCAATCCGCGTTTCACTCAGCTAACTACCGAATTCTGCTCACAGTTTATATAATGTTTTGAATGGGTTCTGTTAGCTAATGGATTTTAAAAGAAGTTTAATTTACTTTTAAATCTCTGTGTGTGATTAAAAATTGCGTCCCAGTGGTACAATGTAAATAAAACGGAACATAGAACAAGAGTATTATTTCACCCAGTGTATCTCTACTTTAACCCTTGTAGGGTCTTCGTTTTTGTGTTACACAGGGGGTCCTGCTGGGTCTGGTGGACCCATGGCATTTTTAGGTCCTTAATTCAACATATTGAATTCTCTTTTCTTTTTTTTATACTCAACAGATGTTCATCACATTTTCAAGTAATATAAACAACACTTTTTACATTTTTTTTCCTTCACCTGTGTCAAATCAGATGATTATGAATTGAAGTGCTACTCGTTTTTGTTTATTTTTTTATTAAAATGTAAAAACGTAAGCAAATGCATCATAAAACAGCAATAATTCCTCATTGTCTTGATGGGGTATGTCATAAAAAGGTCAAAAGAAGATCTGATGTCGTGTGCATGAGTGACTCCCAAACGTGTAGGTCCTGGTATCATCCAAATCACATTGGCAGCCAGGCGGGGGGCTTCGTTTTTGAGCAGGATGACCATTCAATTCTGCCATATTTTGACATCCATATGTCCTTTCTAAGCTGCTGACAGTCTGATCCTATGCCGGGCTGCTCAGTGGCTGATCTTGTAAATTCTTGCTGGGGGCCTGGTCCTAAAGTCCTTTTTCATTTTGAAGCAGGCTGATAGGCTTGTCCTGGCCGCAGCTGTTCAGAGGCTTGCCCTCGCTGTTCATATCGTCCAGACTGATGAAGGTCTGGTCCTGAGTCACTTTTACTTTTCTGACCTGGCTGATCTTCATCCACTTCTTCAAACTCAGTGTCAGAATTTTCAGAAATATGTTCCAACCATCTTCCTCTGCTTCATCTTCAAATCCATCTGTCTCTTCCAATTTACATTTATGTATTTAGCAGACACTTTTATCCAAAGCGACTTACATTGGGAGTAAAGCTGCTTTTTGAAGGTGTAAAGAGATTCAGGGACGGCAATGGAATTCCACCAGCCAGGAACTGTGAAGGAGAAGGTCCTGGTGAGAGATTTTTTGCCGCTCTGAGATGGGACCACCAGACGCTGTTCATTTTCTGAACGGAGGCGTCTGGAGGGGACGTAGAGCTGGAGGAGATTGTGAAGGTATAAAGGAGCGGAGCCTGTAACTGTCCTGTATGTCAGCATCAAAGATTTGAACTCAGTTGTACCGCAGTATCAGTTGTACTGCAGTCTGAACTGAGAATCGCTTTGCCATCTTGTGTAGTATGGAACCACACAGACCAAGATATTTATACTGTCTCTCCAAGCTTCATTCCCGCAGGGCAAAGTGTGAAACGTGTGGGAATGTGGGTGGAAATATTGTTGGGTGCTCCAAATTTACAACATTGTTGCAACCTTGTGTGGGAACCGTATTACTTTCTTCCTTCAACACACATATATACACACACACACACACACACACGCACGCACGCACACACACACACGCACGCACGCATGCACACGCACACGTATGCACACACACCCACACCCACCCACACACATGTAGGGAAATTGAGAGTACACAGGACCTAAGATTTCAACACTTTAACTAGCCCTGGGTCCAGTGGACCCGAAGACCCTGTATGTAATACAAATGTGAAGGAGGGGGATGCCTGGGGGGGGTCAATGATTTTTTTTCTGATTATTGTCCCTCACAGAAAATGAGCCAAGGCCAATGAATCTCAGTTTGAAAAAATATTTATTTGTATAGTTTTTTTAAAGGTGAAAATTGAAAACGGGTCCCACAGACCCGAAGACCTTACAAGGGTTAACTCAAGTTCTTGCTTTGTGTACCTTGTCCACCACTGAAAAAAACACACTTGACAAATGTACTTTTCATTATTTTCAGAAATTCTCTTGTAGCACGTTCTGTGTCCAAGGTGTCCAATAGGTTTGACCATTTACTTTTAATAATGTAAATGTTTAGATTGGGACCAGTACTAAGTCAGAGGCCACTGGGATGTTCTCAGCGGATGGGGAGCTGGTGGACTTCACCCATCCTGTTCTTCTGGAGGGGCCTGTGGAGGTGTTTTTTTTTCTTATTTTTCCTCAAAACTCCAGCCTTTAATGGCAAAAACACTCTCTCATTGAGTTGCTCATCTTCGTTGTGTGTACAGGCATGGTTGTGTGATGTGGAGCGAACTATGCGATTGACTCTTAAGGACTGTCTAAAGAACTGCTCCTCTGCCCTCAAGAAGATGCTAGGGAAGAGGGGTAAATGGGTACGAGACTGGCCTGGACAGGTGAGACAGTGTTTGTTGATGTGAGCATGTTATGTAGATGTGATCTATATCAACAGAAAAATGTGTGCCTCTATCTATACAGATGTTGATCTCTGCCAGTCAAATCCAGTGGACCACTGATGTCCAGAGAGCCCTTATGACCAGCAAAGAAAGGGGTGATAAAGCTGCCCTTAAATCACTCAAAAAGAAACAGGTGAAAGAACACATTAACTTCTGCATTGTGTCTGAACGAAACCATCCAAAAACAAAGCATTTCTTATTTATCCTACCACAAATAAATGTAAACCTTTGTATTTTGGTTTGAAAGCAAAAGCCAGTGTCTTTCCGAACATTACTTCCTGGGATATTTTGGGGATTTGTTTTGTAGGTTAACTTTCCATGTCATTCCTCAATTTGCATAATTAGGTTAGATAAAGGATTCATGAATTGGTGATTTATAAGATGTCAGGACACAGTTACATTCATGACGATGATTCGAACACCGGTAGGGGCAACCTCAATTTTTAAATTATTTAAGGAGCTCTTTTTTACATTTTGCGTCAATCTTTTACTCACAAAATAAATTAGACATTATTTCATTGATTAGTAGAGGGTTGCCGGTTCGAGGCTTACCTGTGACATTCCTGGAAAGAGTTCTCCCTGTGCTTGTGTGGGTTTCCTCGGGGTACTCCGGTTTCCCCCACAATCCCAAAAACATGCTGTTAGGTTAATTGAATCATCTAAATTCCCCAATCTAAATAGTTTTTTGTAGTATATAGTTTATTTTACATTACAATTAAAATTTTCTGCGATGGACTGGCGATCTATCCAGGGTGTACCCCTGCCGGCAGACCCCCGTGACCCCAAAACGAGAATAAACGGGTTGGAAAATGAATGAATGAATAAAAATTTTGCATTATTAGAGGTCTGGTCTCTTGAATTACAGCCATAGACTAGCGAGCAGGGAGATTTTACATGCCAATACCAATTTAGGCTCTTCTTCTGGGGCGAGGAAATATTGATGGAATGACACGCCCTGCCTGATGATGGCGTTTACGGTACAACAGATGAGCTCTGCACCATGCAGGGTAACAGGAAAGAACAAGATGACAACGAGAAAGAAATTAAACACATGGATGTCGAGCAGTTTGGCCACAGGGAGCTGTTTGACTAAAATATGTAGAAGAGAGAGGATTTGTGTTGCTTTTTACTTTCCTTTGCGAAGGTGCTATGAAAATGAACACACTTTTCCTGATCTAATGCTACGTGTTTGACCCAGGTGTCCATGCTCAGTCAGTACTCTGAATCCATACGAGGAAACTTAACAAAGATACAACGCTTGAAGATTGTTGCTCTGGTCACCGTGGAGGTCCACGCCCGTGATGTCATCAGCAAACTGGCAAAAGCAGGCTGTTGTGATGTCAACGCCTTTGACTGGCTATGCCAACTCCGGCTTTACTGGGAAAAGGTAAGATGTAAGAGGAAATCGCATGGAATGTGCTGCCACTGACGAGTTCATCATATGGACCAGCCTAGTGGATTGAGCTTGTTTGGACGGTACCTAGGGATGCAAAGTTCTTTTAATTCCGGTTTCCATGTTAAGTTTGGTTCTCATGGCTGAGCAAATTGTAATTTTTTAAACCATTCATCACATGAACAGATAAATAATGGGCGCTAAATAAAACAAAAAAGAAATTAACTCTAAATTAAAACAATAAAATAAAAATTATGTCGAAGGTGGGCATGAGCTTCTTGAGGAGCGAGCGTATTAGTGTAGGAAGAGAGAGATTTAAGGGAGCGAAAAGTTTCAGATGTTGCCTTTTGTATAATAACATCTGATAAAACATTGCTGGTACAAGGAGACATTTTTGTTTGGCGTTCTTTTTACATCTTTGTCGTATTCGTCAGCAAAGCCAGTCAAAAAGTTGAAGTCTTTCAATGGCTGAGTGAAACACGAATAGTCCCACCCTTTTCAAACTTTAGTGCTCACAGATTGGATATTTACACAAAGAAGCAGTTCATTGATTGGATATTTGCTCGCGGACATGCGTTTCTTTTACTTCCTTTTCACATGCGTGAAAATATAATAATAGATACCAGACTTATTTAAATGAAAAAACTAAAAAAATGCAGTTCGGAAGCGCATGCTGAACCGAGGAGGGTGTTCCGAATGGTTAGGTTTAAGAAATATTATTATGCCATCCCTAGTACGAACATACTAGGCTAGCTGTCTGGGAACAGATCGGACCCGTGGCTTAGACCCCCTAGGTTGGGGTGGAAAGAGGGAAAGTTCTGACACCAGTTAGGGGAAGAACTGATTAGGTTATATAGGCTTGCTTGAATTAAGCTGGTTTGTTGCACCAGTGGCTGGTTCTTATGACTCCTTATATAAATACCACTAAGTGTTTGTGTGTGTAGGATTTGGACGACTGCATCATCAGACAGACCAACACACACTTCCGCTATGGATATGAGTATCTGGGCAACTCTGGTCGTCTGGTCATCACCCCCCTCACAGACAGGTAAGATATCAATAAAATCGAATGATTTTTGAATATAGTTTCAGAAAATAATCATTTTTCAAATAGCAAAATACATAAAATGCAGTGGTGGCACGGTGGCGCAGTGGGTAGCACTGTGACCTTCCAGTTAGAAGGTTGCTGGTTCAAGGAGTTTGCATGTTCTCTCCGTGCTCACCCTAAGGTTTCCTCCAGCTACTCCGGTTTCCCCCACAATCCCAGAAACATGCGGTTAAGTTTATTTAGAATAATCTAAATTACCTTTAGATGTGAATGTGTGTGTTGTCCTGCAATCGACTGGCGACCTATCTAGGCTGTCGCCCGCCTCTCGCCCCATGTGAGCCGGAGATAGCCACCAGCAGACCCCTGTGACCCCGAGAGGGAATAAGTGGGGAGGAAAATGAATGAATGAATAAAATGCAGTATAAGAGTACCTTGTTGAAAAGAAGACCTTTTAAATACCTTTAATTTTAGACATGCTTCAAGCACTCAAGGACACCAAACTAAAAGTACAAGAAACCAGAAAACATTCATAAATAATAATCCAAATATCTAAAAAAGGCAAACTATTTCCCTTGACCGGAAAAGCCACCATGAGCCGAGGGAGCCCAGGAGGTGCAACCAACCAGGTCTGTAGTTTCACCATCGGGCTAGCAGAGTCGCTGGGCATGAGTGTGCAGGGCTCTGGGCCGCTTATTTCCGACAAGGAGTCGATGGATCCATTAAGCTTAGACCAGATGCTTCAGCATAGTGGGATCCCATATTTCTGGTATAGAAACCCAGGTGTAACTGGGCTAATCTGGGTGAAAGCACCCCAGAGCACTCCCCAGCACACTACCCGGTAGCCCTTGCTTGTCTGACCTGCTCCCCACCACCCAGCAGAGGGCTGAAGGATTATAATTATTTTTATAATTATTTTTTTGTGCCATATTTTTATGAAATGCCCTGAGCGTCTTTGAACACTGTCAATGTGTCTGTGTTTCGCTCTCTACCAGCTACACAGTTCAG
Source organism: Danionella cerebrum (assembly GCA_007224835.1). Classification (NCBI taxonomy): domain Eukaryota; kingdom Metazoa; phylum Chordata; class Actinopteri; order Cypriniformes; family Danionidae; genus Danionella; species Danionella cerebrum. The sequence goes on along the minus strand of SRMA01026203.1, from coordinate 76,894 downwards.
TTCATAATCAACTATTATGGACCCAGCTTTTTCCAGAGCATGAGATTCACACTCTTCCAAACATTTCGATTTTGGGAGTACACTTGGGTCTCATATACAGTTACATGTCTTTCCTCTTTAAAAGACTTATTTTTCTGGACAGTCTGTCCACTGCTATGAAAACACATTTCAGAGTTACTTGGTACGCAGATGTTTAAATGTCATGAATAATGAAAAAAACAGTCGTAACCATTGAAATGTCATGAACATCTGTGAATAAATGGGTTTGCTTGTACAACATGAATAAAGAGAAAATTAAATATCTTAATTAAATTAATATTATATTTTATTCTATTTCTCTGAAACAAATGGAAAGCATCCAAAGGGTTTGTGATTGGTTACTAATTTTATGACAAGGCACAGCAACAGGATGATGATTGGTTACATTTTGCAATTCACCTTCGCAATGGTTCACATTACCATTTATGGTTACGGTTAGGGTACATTTAAGTCTACTTTAAAGGAACCACCACAGAGACATCTATTTCTACCTTTTAGTAATTCTTAATATATCACAAGTCGACACTATTGAGATTAATCTCCCAAAGGTTTTAATGAAGGCCAGTATAGTACAATTTTCATTATATGTATATTTATTACCATCATTTTACACAGCTATAAATGTGTCACATATAACTATGAAAAGGGATACCTTATAACGAAGTACTCCAATCAATTCTTTTTTTGGTTAAGGACATTAATAAACAAGCAGGGTGCTTGTGGGTTCTTAAAAGACTTACATTTGCCTTTCAAAATCTTAACAATAATAACTGAAAGCTCCATTTAAAAAAATCATTTTCAGTCAAATGATATTGACTGTTGGACCAAACACATACTAGGCAGAACGTATGCAAATACATGTTCATGGCAAACCTTAGCTTTCACACGTCACAAATGTTGAGCTGAAGTTAATGGGGAAGCTATTCAGAAATGGGGAAGCGTACATTTAAAAAAAGCTTGTTGCACAACCTGTGTGAAGTGTTTAGAAAACATGTTGTTTTACATTTTCATAGGCTTTGAACAATGAAAACGATTTTCATTTCAGAGATTTTTGAAGTTATTTTATTTATGTGTGCGTTCATACGGCAATTACTTGGCTTGTGAAATTATTTCAGATTTCTTTCCACAAAATTAGTGTTAAACTTCTCTGGGCATTTTTGAAAAGTCAAAATCTTTTAAGTCAAAGTCAAAAAACCTTTTATTGATGCAAAAAAGATGTATAAATGGCAACATTGAATCCTATGAGCTTGTATGACTTTTCTGATCTTTAGAAATAGTATGCCATATGTGCATCTGACAAGTAATATTTAAATTCTATAGCTAGTTAGCTAATTATTTGATGTGCTCCTCCCGAACCGTGTTAATTCATTAAAGTACATAAGCTGTAATCTATCTATGAATATATATGAATATCTGGAAGAAGTAGTATGTGATCTGTGATATTCACAATTCATTGTTGCATGTTGTGTTACAGATGCTACATGACTTTGACCACAGCACTGCATCTGCACCGTGGTGGTTCTCCAAAAGGCCCTGCTGGAACTGGCAAAACGGAGACAGTTAAAGATCTGGGCAAATCTTTGGGCATGTACGTTATCGTGGTGAACTGCTCTGAAGGTCTGGACTTCAAATCTATGGGCCGTATGTACTCTGGTTTGGCACAGGTAGGCAGTGGGCTAATTCAGATAAGCACCAATCAGGAGACATTTAGGTGAACATTTGAATGCATCTCATTCTTTTTCTCCAGACAGGAGCGTGGGGCTGTTTTGATGAGTTTAACCGCATTAACATTGAGGTGCTGTCTGTGGTAGCACAGCAGATCCTGTCCATCCTATCTGCTCTGTCTGCAGGGCTGAAGAATTTTATCTTTGAGGGGAGGGAGATCAGCTTGGTCTGGTCTTGCGGAATCTTCATCACCATGAACCCAGGTGCATCAATTTTAGCAACTTTGTAATGCAACTCTAAGTCTGATTTTTGGGACTAGCATGGATCCAAAGCAAATTGTTCTTGAAAAGTGCAGTTGGAAAATATGTCTATACTTACTTATGCATGTATTTATTTACATTTCTTTGAGTAATTTACAATTTTTTGTATGTTCTGTATTTATGTTTTTTTTTTTCCCTGTAGGCTATGCTGGCCGCACAGAGTTGCCTGATAACTTAAAGTCTATGTTTCGGCCAATCTCTATGGTGGTGCCAGATTCTACCCTGATAGCTGAGATCACCCTTTTTGCTGAGGGATTCAGTAACTGCAAGGTACACGCACGAGTGGATGCATTCTCTCTCTCTCTCTCTCTCTCTCTCTCTCTCAAAATAAACACTTTTTTATTTGGTGCTTTTTAACTATAAAAGTTTCAGACTTAACGGTTTAGCATGCAGGTGTACCGAACCGAATGCCTCATATGGAATGGTTCAATGTTAATACACTTACTGGTAGACCCTTAAAACAAACATAACGACATTCTAGCCTAGTGCCATAAATCAGCTGGAGAGTACAAAACAATTAATATTATTAAAAAAATGCAATATGTTCAATATTCAATACTGAAAAATAGCCCTCAAACCTAATTTTCAGTAGATTGCCTTGACATTTGTGATTGAAATAATTTTCAGTAATTCACAAGAAAACAGTTCTTAAAAGTGGTTACAATTACACAATCACAGAAGACCCGGCTTTCTCCCTCACACACATGCACACACTTCAGGGGGCTGATCGGATTACCTCCAACAAGCACCAATCATGCCAACCATCTCTTTATGTGCCCATGTGCATATGAGACATTCAATAAATGTGTAATGCCAACACTCTCAAAAACACTTCACGTATACACTCAAATAACAAAATCCCATTGGTTTCCTCTGCTACATTGTACTTTTATTTATGTGTACACTCCAAACAAGAAGTCTTATTTGTCGACGCCACACACAACCCTGGTACACTGCCAGCTGCACATGAGTGGGGAATTGGACTCAGAATTACAAAACATTACGAGAGGGAGAGGGAGAGAGAGGTACAGAATCTAAATGACAAATCAGATAGTCTATCCACCCAAGCATCTCTATAGTTAGTGTAGCCAACTCCGAATTGTTGCCTCTGCAAATGAAAGGAAATGGACTTATCAATGGTGGGCTGAGAGTGTTTTGGTCGAATGCAGTGGAGTGTACAGGTCTTAGAGTTATGAGCCATGACTGACAGAGAGATGAACGTCCCCTGTGAGGCCGTAGTCTGCTCAGCCTAGCATAGCGTTTGGAGTGTTCTGGTGAGCATTTGTTTGCATGCGAGTTTGTATGAGTGAAACTAATAGCAGGCTAAGGCTGTGTACAAACTGAAATAACAAGGATACACATATGCACATCTAACCAAGAGAAATGTTTCAACTTTCCTAACTTTCCTCAGTCAGTCAAATGCAAAAATTGGTCCACACGCAAAAGTCTGACATTTTTAAAAAGTCTGATATGTTTACAAACAATTGCAAGATTTGGGTGAAGTTTGGGTGAAGTAACGTTGAGTGAAGCCATTTATTGTCAAGCAACTGTGTTTACTCTTTTTAAATCATAATGTCAACTGAAACCCTGATCCAAAGTGAGACCCCCACTCTAAATATTTGGTAATCCCTCCTTTAACAACAATGAAGTCTCTTGAGGTAGTTGTCAATGAGGTTCTTTATCTTTTCCATTGGTAAAGCATCCCATTCTTCTTGACCAAAAGCCTGTAATTCTTGTAAAATCTTGGGCTTTAAAACTGGTTAGATGCTAATGTGATCAACTGCTAATTTGGTTTGTGTATCAGTTGACCCAAGGTTCAAGTCTGTGATAGAGTGATAGCCTTAAAGGTACACAGACGTTCTGCTTTTCTTCATCATCTATCGCTAAAATCTAACAGAAATGAACCTAAACTAGAATAAACTGTGTAGGGAAAGCACTTTCCTAACTTCATTTCACAGTTTAGTATTTATGAACGTAAAAGCTGGTGTATGCCAGGTTTTTTGTGCATGATGCATGAGACTTCTGGTGTTTGAACAGAATCCAACCTCCACAAAGATCAAAATCCATTCATCCCAACACATCTCTAGAAACAAGCTGTTTGCAGATTGTAATGTTTGCAATGTTTGTAGAAACAATGTGCCCAAATATGTTTCTGCTGCTGACACAGAATTAGCCAACAAATCATGCATGAGGTAAATCAAGTGCAGTTCCTCCCGTTTCTCCTCCAACTTCCCTGAAAAAAAGCAATTTATGTGTTTTTAAACATATTGAGTATGGGTAGAATCCTGAAAGAACTCATTAATGTCCTTATTTAATCAAAGGACAAAGGATGAGTTGAGTGAGTGTTTGGCTTTCAAATGAGACAATGTCGATGTGAGAATGGAGTGCTTGCATTAGTAACTGAAGTTACTTAAATCATCTTAAACCACAAAACTCTGGATTTGTATATAATAAAGTAGAAAGTTATTTGATATAATTACACACTTTGCCGTTTTAGGTTTCAAAATTGAAAAATGACAGTCTTGATTGTGCACTCAAGGTTCTCTTTGGGATAATATCCCCCTTAATGCTTTAAGAGAAGACTTGAAGTGTTCCTGAATAGAGTGCAAAATCACATGCTCCATTTTGGCTTGAAAGAGTTGTATTGGTGCTAATCATGCCCTAGAGCAACACAAAGCTTCAGGATATTTCAGGCGGAATATCTCAAGTTTAATATTGTGTGCGTGTGTGTGTGTGTTTGTGTTCACTGTAAGCAGCATTTTAATTTATTGTTTCTTCACAATTGAGGGGTGAGAAACATTATTTTGCTAATGTATTGTTTGACCAAGTATTTAGCCTCGCATCACAGCCTTCTGTTAATATGACGGGTCTATTTTGTTTCGCGGAAGAATTTCTGGAGCCATCATCCATGCACATCTCTGGTATAACATTCATGGACTATGGATTATTCTTAAGTTCGTTTTCCTCATAAAGTGACTAAGATGATGCCAGAATTGCAGTAGACAAAGCTGCAACAATATCATCGCTGTTGTCATCGCTAAAAGCTCAAATTGAGTAAAACCTAACAAGTTTAATACAATATAACTTTATATAAATAATGTATATATATTTACATTAACATTACATTTAATTTTTTTAAGATGTTTCGTTTAATTTGCTTGTAGTTGTAACCCTGGAAGATATGTTTATGTGTAGGCCCCTAAAACAAGTTTAAAACAACAAACTATAGTTTTGGAGGTGGGGTTTACCAAAGACTTATTGTAATGGCAGTCAAAACTGAGGACTGCCATGCTATTGTGACAGGATACAGGGTAAACAGGATACATATCCTGTTTGATACTGTGCTTTTGCAAACTCTATGCCAAATACTCTTATTAAAATTGCCACCTTTGTTTCATAGTCTTTGCGGCATTTCAGTGGTTTTACGTTTTGTGGTTTACAGTTCACAGGTATACATGGATACAAAAAGTGTTTGTGTGGACACGACTTTCAACCACTTCATTGTGTTGTACTACTTTCCGGGTCTTTTGTTGTATATTCCTTGATGCTTTTTCTGCATGTTATCTCATTAATCCTGTGTCTTTGTTTCTTGTTTTATTTATTTATTATTTAAAACCTAAACAGATACTGGTTGATACATTGTGCAATGCAAGTGGATGATGTAAATTCAGAAGTTTCAGCTTTTGGCACTGAAAAGTCATTTTTATTGGTCTCCTTGCTTTGTTCCTTTTTAGCCATTTTTTTAACCCAGAATGAAATTAAAAAAAATCTTAGTAAAATAATTTCAGCCTTAAAATGGGTTAATACTATACACAAAAGGGATTTTTCATTGTAGATCACTTCACAAATGTGACAGCAGTTTATAAGTTGAACTTAGTTCAACTTGTTCTGTTGAAATTAAACAAATTGAGCTTTACATTCAATAAAACAGTCAATTGAGCATGATAACACATACAGAAGAAACAGTTGTGGGACTTTCTTGATGTTCGTCTCATAATTGGTTGCTTCTAAAGCATTTGTTGTTTGCTAATATTTAATTGTAAGTCAACAGACTGTTTAGTTATCTTATTTTTGTCAATACTTGTAATTTATAGGAGACAACCCAGCAGCATATTCAGTATTAACAGTTCAAAGGGCAGTATGTTCTGTTAAATACAAAAATGCATATGTATCCATTGTTAACCTAAGCAAAAAATACACACATCATAGGTATAGCCAGTCTATTCTAACAACTAGATGCACAAGAAGTTTGTGACACATTGTAAATATTGTAATATTGTCAATATATAATTGACAGAGATACTTTAAAATAAATCCATTTATAAATCACAAATAATCACATAATATGAAAGATAATAGTATTTAGGACCAGCTATGGGCAGTCACACATTTTCTTCAGGAAATACAAATTTTTTCAAGTTTTGATTAAATCATTTTATTTGAATAAATTATTGTTTAATGTTTTGTACTGCATCTGACAAACTTGTGTGCTCACAATTCCAAAAGCATTTTTTGGAACTGTTAGCAACAGGTAAGTGAAATACGTAAATGGATATTTAGACTTTTTTTTACTTTATTTTAAATTTATAACCTATGGAACAGGTCTTTTAGATTTTTTTTTATGAAATGTTAGATTCTTAAAAAACCGAACATAACCAACTGTGATTGTCTTAATATTTTTTCTGTCTCTGACATGATTTTTTTTCAATAATCTCTTAACTTCCATTTCACACAGAAGAAAAAAATGTAATAAAGATTATTAAATTTGTTGCTTTGCACTCCCACATTTCCCCCTCTCATGATATTTTTCACCCTGTCTGCCTGTCTTACTGCATCAGTCAGATATATTACTCCATTTCTTTTTTATGATTTCAACTAACTGGTCACATGTTGAGTTTTCTTATTGCAATAATTGATTCCTGTACTATTAATGTCTGCAGCAAATAAAACCCTTAGACATTGCTACACTCCACGTTTCCTGTAACCCTGACAACTTATAAGATTTCTGATTGGTTTGATCATTATTAACTTGTCTTCACTGCTATTGATATACATTTGTGCTCATAATTTTAGAAATGTTCTGATTTCTTGGCAGAAAATATGAATGATAACATAAAAGTATTTTTACCACTCCTGGTTGGTGGTTGAGTGAAGTAATTTATTGTCAAACAACTATGTTCACTCTTTCTATGACAACAGAAACTTTCCAACTGACCCTAATCACATGTTTACATGTCTTGGTGATTTTGGCCTGATAATGTGCAGTGAAAACTGAAAAAATCAGAACTGAATAATTGTAAGGGATGCAAACAAAAAAACACACAATTAATGGTCAGCTGAATTACATGGGTCTTTGAACACGATGTGGCGTGACTGTTTCAAGGAGAACAATAAGGAAACTCTTGAAGAAAAATAGGTTGCATAGTCAAGTTGCCAGAAGAAACCCATTACTATGCAAATGTAACAAAGTAGCCTGCATAAAATATGCCAAACAGCTCAGGGACTTCTAAAACAAAGTTATTTCGGGCAAAAAGAGCAAACTTTAGCCTTTTGGCCCCAAACATAAATGCTACACTTGGAGAGGAGTCAACATGAACGGAATACCATCCACACTGTGAAACATGGAGGCGGGTTACTGATGTTTTGAGGATGTTTGAGCTCCAAATGCACATGAAACTTGATCAAAATTGATGGGGAGATGAATGCAGCATCCTTATCAAAGGATACTGCAGGAAAATGTTCCTAACTAGCCCAGAAGCTGCGCATGGGACGTTACTGGGCATTCCAACACGACAACGATTCAAAACACAAGGCCAAGTCCACCGGTCATTGGTTACACCAGAAGATAGTGAAGGTTCTTTAGTCTCCTGACCTCAATATTATTGAACCACTCTGATGAGAAATCAAACGTGAAGGTAATGAATCCAAAAAAAGAGGCTTTTTCCCAAGAAGAATGAGCTGCTTTACCAACAGAGATTATAAAGGACCTCATCGACAACTACCTCAAGAGACTTCAGGCTGTCATTAATGTTAAAGGGGGAATGTATGTAAACCTTTGATCAGGGTCGTCTGGAAAGGTTCCGTTCTGATTTAAACACAACTGTACACAGTATAGAGTAGTATACCGTAATTTTAAAATTTGAATCTGTTTTTCTCAGGTGTTGGCTAAAAAGGTCTTCACTCTGTATTCTCTGGCGGTGCAGCAGTTGTCCAAACAGGATCACTATGACTTTGGCCTGCGAGCTCTGACCTCTCTTCTTCGCTATGCTGGAAAGAAGCGCAGGGTCCGTTCTGACATTGTCGATGAAGAGGTAAGACACACCTTGAGCATCTAATATATCCAGGAACATTTGTCAAAGAGGTTTGCTTCATCCGAGCACACTCCATTGTTTGCAGAGTGAAAAATTGGATTGAATCGTTTTCGTGGATTGAATTCTCGATGTAAAGAGCGCCTTCATTCTGACATGTCACAAAAACGTGCCCCTATCAGGCTGTGATTAAAAATGTATCAAAGAGGACAGAGCCTTAAAAGAAAAGCTGAAAAAATGGCTTCCCTCTCTTTCTTGTTACACGAGAAGCCTCATCCATGCCTAAAGTGGAATATGTTTATTTAAAAGTTCACACGTGGAAAGTAAATGTCATTCGGAAGTGGAACAAGGAAATAAATTGCTTTTGATATCTTAAAAGCAAAAAGGCCATTTTCAGATTCATCTAAGCCCACATTTGGGGCTTGCTTCTCATATATTAAACTTGACATTTGACTAAGAGAAGACGGCCTCCCTTAGCTTTGGAGACATTTCTGTATTCTGGTAATTTATAATAATCTCTTTTTTTCCTTTCACCCTTTGACCTCAGATCCTGCTGATGTCTATGAAGGACATGAATATCGCTAAACTATCCTCTATCGATCTGCCTCTGTTTAATGGGATCATCCAGGATCTCTTCCCTGCTGTGGAGACACCCACTATTGACTATGGAAAGGTAGCGCATATCACCTGATAATGGACACTAGAGCTATTGAAAGTGTTTCCTCACATCTCATAAAAGCATTTTTTTTGGGGTGTTTGTGTTTGTATTTTTCTGAAAACAGCCCTCACACATGTTCTTTCTCTCACTGAAACACCTACTGTATCAAAAGGTCCATTAATGCCTGCACCCAGCCGGCAGCACACAATACTCACAGAACACTCATTTAATACAGATGAAGCCCAATGCTAAGGTGTTAGTTGAAGCTTAGGTGATTAATGGCACCATGAAAGGTTACCATGTGAAATCCAGGACTGGTAGATATGTGAGCTGCAGAGCCATTGATCATCGTGTTTAACATTGTGTTCTTATATTGTAATTTCAGTGCTACTAAACTCAGAGTGTTCTCTTTAAAGGGTTTACATGTAGTTTCCTCTGGCCTATTAAGATTCACATTTTTGGAAAAAAAAAACCACTACAAGTTTGAAATAAAGGGTTGGTTAATCAAAAGTTCTCAAGGGTTCTAGAATCAATAAAGTGGTTAAAGGAAATGTTAGTGCTCTCAAAATATTGGTGATACTTTAAAGTAGCCTACCTGGACAGTTAATGAGAAAATTCTCGTTATCAATTTTCTTCTTCTCTGAGTTGGAACCACTAGATGTTGTTAATTTTCTGAATGCAGATTTCTAGTCATGTAGGGTTGCAAAAACTGGTGATGGTAGGATCGTTCTGATCGTATGTCTGTTCTGTATGAGAGCATTAGCTTTCTAAACTTAACACAAGCTGCACGGTGCATTGCATTAGATTTGTGCCGAAAGGGGGAAAAAAAATCAACGTAAACCAATGAATTCAAATGGAGTGTTTCAGTTCTATGTTTTTTTTTTCAGTTACAGTTGTAATTTTTTTTTCAGTTTTCAGTTTCAGTTCTGATTTTTTACTTTTCAGTTTTCCAGTTTTCCTTTACCCTTTTTTTCAGTTTAAATTTTCAATCTTTCAGTTTCAGTTCTTTTTTTCAGTTTTAGCTTTCCAGTGTTCTGTTTCAGTTCGGTTTTAACTAATTAATACATTTAACTAAGCAAATTAATTTGCAATCTAATTATTTTCGAAATCGATTTACAATCTACAATCAAATATTGAAACATGCCATTCTTCAAATCGTACAACTCCGGTTTTCAAACCCCTTTAATTTATCTAGCACCCACTCATAAGTATACAATCACATTATGATTAAAACCGGGAAATTCACAAATACAGTACTGTTTGGACATTTGTGCTTGTGTTTAGACATTTGACCCTTAGAAGGGGCTTTTTTTCTTTTTTTTTACTACTTTAAAATTTGCTCTAATAAATAAATTACCTTGATATCATTTTTTTAGTACAACACCAGTTTCTTTTTTTATATTTTTTCATAACATTACACAATAATTCCACAACAAACCTAAATTTAATTATATAATTCCAATTACGTTTTTTTTCTGACAATTTTTTCAAAAATGTTTTTATGTTTTATAACAAAAATCAACAATGTTGTGACAAAATAAAAAGTCATAAATCCCCCCTCCCATCTTTTCACCTCTAGATGGCATGGATGGCACCGGTTACATCACTGATGGAATAACGTAGGTTACGTAATAACATGGTTTTAAACGTAATGTTCGTTTAAAACCAAAAACATCAAAACTTTTTGAAACCTACATATTATTATACTTGAAATTAAACTAAAACCATAGATGGGTTGCGTCATTTCTACTTAATTCAAATCAGCAGATGTGATTGGCACATCCAATCCTTCCAAGGGTCAAACAGATGTCAGACTGGATTTAAATGTGGGTATTGTGTTAGCATCCATGGTATAAAGACATCAGCGCTAGCTGCTTCACCACAATGCATGTACAATTCAACAATTTGAACTTCCATTTTCTTGCTCCTTCCACAAACACATGTAGAACTCACACATCACATAAACACAAGTAGCATCCTCGGTTTCTCCTTCTCAGCTTCCACTCATACAGATTATACCGTTTTTATTGCTGTTTTATATTACCCATCCTGGATCTTCATCTTCACCGTACACCAGCACAAACGCCTTGAAGCTGTTTCCTTTATTCCTCCTCTCCATCTGTTTAATGAGTCGAGAGAGAACTTAGAGAGGCAGATTAAATGAAGCTGAGAGTTTAGCACGGCTGCTTTAGTGCCTCTGGAGCACTTCTGGTTGGAGCAACTTCACTCAGGGGTGCTGTTTCACCAGGGTTTTTTTATTAAGATGGCCTCCCACCTCTTGCCAGTTCATTTATGTTTAGTGCTTCGGTGGGATTTGCCCTCACCACAGGGGTGTTTTATTCTCCTTGGAAAGTTTGTATGCAATGTTATGAAATAATTAGCACAGATTTGCTTATCAAAACTTCATTGTTCATTTGTCTTACAAGCATTTGCTTTCTATCCATCCCCAGCTGAAAGAGACTATAGAGGCAGAACTTCGACAGAGCGGTCTCCAAGTGATTCCTTTCAGTGTAACCAAAGTGCTTCAACTCTACGAGACCAAAAACTCTAGGCATTCTTCAATGATTGTGGGAAAAACTGGGAGTGGTAAGACAGTAACATGGAGAACTCTTCAGAATGCCCTCAGCAGCCTTCATCGCAGTGGAGATCCAGGATTCAACCTCATTCGGGTGAGATCTCAGCTATATTTCTATCTTTGCCAAGGAATTTAAATACTTGGCCAGTAATGGTTTGAATTATAAACATCTCTATTGGTATACAATATACTAACATGTCTCTCCTACCATTTACTCTGTGGTGGTGGTCCGTTTCAATTGAGAAGTATAGAAAGCTCAATGACTCCCACACCAGATTGCAGGGTTCACCTCAAGGAAACGGCAATATCTGATAAGAAACGTACTGTATTTCTGGTGCATTTTTACATTTGTTCGGATAAAAACACCCCTCTTTTCTGTTTTCACCATATACTGAGAGTTCCTTGCACAACTTAATGTTCTATATAATTATATAATAATACAAATCTTTTAATTTGGTTGAATTCGAAAGATTATTGCTAAATATTTCTTTAAAAGGTATACAATTTAACGTTTAAACCCATTTTTTTTTTTTTTTTTTTTTTTTGCGTAGCATACATCAAAAAGCATTGTACCAGAGTACTCATGACTGTAATGAGGCAAAGGCTATATCTGGATTTATGTAAAAATGATACAAAACATGGTAAACACAAAACTCACAAAAGTAAATTTGGTCTCTCCTGCAGCTCAAAGAAACACTATGGCTCTAAAAATTGAGAATATCAAAAATGAGAGCCCTCATAGGTAATAAGAACAGAAAGTAACTCCAAAAGATCATCATTTACACACTGGGACTGGTAACTGTAGCTTGAAGCTGGTACCTTTGATACAAGTAATGGTAGATAAGGGTTATGATCTGTTATAATCATAAGAGAAACGTCTTCCCTTTTTCAAAGGGTAATGCATCTCCTAGACAAGATTCCTTGACTGAACACTGCATCCACGATCTGTTACGCCCAGTCTGTGGGTAACAAATTGTGACAAATCCTTTGTTTCCAACCAAGTAAAATTATTTTCAAATGTAAACCCAGAAAACAAACAAATACATACACATATACTACAAAATAAAGTAACATTTATCATAGATACAAAGGGCTGAGAAAAATAAGCAATAGTCAGTACACCAATAATACAAAATTCACAAATCACAGCAGAGCACAACAACGAAGGAGCATAAAAGATAATGAGGTAGTCCAATATGAAGGTTTTTATAGTGGTGGATGAGGAGGTGGAGAAATGAACCGGAACACATGACCAATAGGAAAGGGACAAGTAAACTAAGATAGGAAGTGATATAACTGGAAATGATGTCAGAGGAAGTAAGGTCTAAAACACTAATAAACTAAACATTATACACATAAAATATGGTCAAGGGTAGTACCAGATCCTCATGGTTAAAATAAACTGATTTTATTTGATAAGCACTCGCCATCAATCATAGAGGATCTCCTTTGAATCAATTAATCTGAAATACTAAGCTCCTTACACTGTGTGCACAATTGTTAGGCAAGTGATTATTTTGACCATTTCGTTATTTTATCCATAACTTCCGACCCCCAGCTGTATAAATTTGAATGCTTATTGGATTTAATGCATATCAGGTGATGTGTATTTATGTAACAAGGGAGGGTGTGGCCTAAGGAGATGAACACCCTATATCAAGATGTAATGAATTTGAAGTTTCTATAGGTTCTTAGTTTGAGTTACAGTTTTACAAAATTTTACTCTATGTTAAGTCAATGGGAAACTTTCCAGCATTCTCAGTGATTTCCCAGATTTCCTTTAGTCTGGATGCCTTTGCAAACTTTGATGTTTTTGAATTTTGAAAAAAAAAAAAAATATGAATTGACCAACAGCAACGAAGTTATACATATAATAAAATGAATCCTCAAAAATACAATGCTGCCTAATAATTGTGTGCACGGTGTTGGCCAACAGAAACATGATTTGTCTTGGACTCATTGTGTAATAGAAGTAATGTAGTTAACCCTAAGATGTCCACAGAGTTTTTGAGCATTTCTTTAAACTTTACAATTAGGTCTAATTAATTGCTTTTGAAACAGATTTGTGGGAATGATTGATATCATTTTTAGTACAACCACTTCTTTTTTACATTTTCTTCATTACTTTACACAATAATTCCACAGTAAACCTGAAATTGTAGAAAAAAAATACAACAGCGAGTACTACATTTTGTCTGGGTTTTTTTTACTGCAAAAAAAATCTAAATTGAGATTGAACACTTTTTATAAAAAAAAAAAAAAAAAAAAAAAAAAACCTTTACTGCTCCAAGCACTTTTTGTTCCATTTTGCTTTTTTGTGTCAGAACTTTGAAAAACACAAGCCATATCACAGGTATTGTGACAGGTATTTTCACTACTAGATGGCACTGGTGTTGAGTCTGTAAAAGGTAACTGAAAGACGACTGCTCATTTTCCATATTTTATTTTGAATTACCTTGCAATTTATGTGTCATAACTCTTGTAATGTTCCATTTATAGCCAAAAAAGTAAAACATATTAACATTTTTGGAACCTATACATTATACTAGAAATCAAAATTAAACAATAGTTGGGTCTCATTATTCCTTAATTCAAAACGCATCAGTGCGTGTATAGACTTCTAAGGGTTAAGAATGTTAGTCTGTCTGTCTATGACAAGGCCAGAAATTGAATAGAAATTAATTTACTTATTCACACACTATGTAACCTCACAATATCCACAAACATCCATCCACCCATGCATCATTTTAATGAGGAAAATTTGTATCGATAGTCAACAAAATCTAATAGTTACATCTCCTTCAAAGTAACAATAACTTTCCCCAATAACAGCCAAAGCAGCCCTATTAGCTTCAGCAAAAATTAATCTTTTATGGGCAAAGGTCACACCTTCGAGGGTGAATTTATCATTTGCAGATGTTCTTCAGGGTTTGAGGCAACACCAGCCGTCAGTCTCTCATTACCATGAAAATGAACGCCACCAGCCACAATCAGAAAAACAAGACAGTTTTTCCCTTAAACACTCTGCTCTTTAGGGCTCTTGACACTCATTTAAAGTACCCCTGACCAAGCTCAGCTGAATGTAGGTGTTGCAAAATGATAGTGTTTGTAAAACAGCAGCTAGTATTTACCGCCACCAAGTCTGATGTTCACATTCAGTTTGGCGTAGCTAAAGAAGCACCACTCAACCCTGTGTTTGTTTTAACAGGGTTGTTTTTGTTGTTGTTTTTTTTCTTGTTTTGGTTGTTCATCGAATCTCGTTTCATGTTTTTCATGCTGAAGTGGATAAAGATAGCAGAGTGAAGTTGAGAAGGGGAGGGGGGTTCTTTTTTAGGTTATTTTTCTTTAATGAGCAATCTGGATTGTTGGAGGGGTCTTGACAAGTTGCTTTATTGACGTTGTCAAAATGTTTTGTTTATCTTTTCTGATGCCATCCAATATTTCACTCCTTTCGAATATGCACCCTGTAATAACTTAGGAATAGTTGGCTATTGCTATCATTTTACAAATTTTGGTTTTATTCGTGCTCCAACATATCTGAAGACAATTTCCAAAAGAATGAAAAAGCTATGTGCATGGGTTTATTCAAGTGGATTTAATCAGAGTTGAGTATGTACAATGCTATGATAAATAATTAGGAATGTTGTGCATGTTAAATAACACCATTGACACAATGTGATCCAATTACATTATACTTGTTTTCTTAATAGCAGTTTTATTACTGCGGTCAGATATAGGAGGGAGTTCTCTTTGTTTATAATTAATAAACACAGTACAAGCCTAAACTATATTAGATAACAAACCAAACATTACAGGAAAAACAAAGAGAAACTAAAGGTGCAAGCAGCGATCAAAGGGTTCTCGCACCTCTGACACCATTGACTCTGAGGCCAGTTCATTGCAATACACTCTACGACCAATCCTTATTTAGTATATGTAGCCAAGCAAGAATTGTTAAAACTGAGAGTGTGGTGTGTTTCAAAGAGTGTTTTCAAAGAGATCTCTGAGTGCTGCTGGGAAAATAAACTACAGTTCATTGAAGGAACCATGAATCAAGCAGAGCATGATCTCCTCCCACTGGAAACTAGGTGTCAAATGCCTACCATCTCAGTGATGTGATGGAGGCATTGAAGAGGATACCAGTGACAACCTGTGAAGCTCTGGTGAAATCAAGAGAATTAAAGACATGCTGGAAAATCAGGGTGGGCCCACAAAATATTGACATTCCACATTTTCACATTGGGGTGTACTCACTTTGTTGGCAGGGGTTCAGCTATTATTGGATTATTTCTGATAATCTCTCTTTTGCACAAAAAAAAAAGAAAATGAAATGCTTGGTTCATCCAATCCAGAGAATCCGTAGAGAGGAAGGAGAATGTATCCTCTATTTCAAAAAGCTACGGAAATATTGTGAACATTTTTTTTATTTATTTGTTTGTCCTTCAGTTTGCCTTGCTGGACGTTTTAGAAACATTTTATCATACAAAGCTCTGAAACATATATCAGGTCTGAAGCCAATGATGATTACCCACCTACGGAATCACACAAGGACCAAACAAGGCCGAATTTTTTTCAAAAAAAGGTTTGGTCCTTTTGATTTGAAATCGCTTCTAGCAAATGTGAAAAACTCAAATTCTGATTTTTAATCGGCAGTGTATTTGTGTAATAGACACAACGTGAGCTCAATTTTAATTTTGACCGTACAATTGCTTCAGACTAAAATTTCCAACATAGTCAGTGAGTGAAAGGTTGGTTTGACTATATAGTAGTCTAAGCGAACAGTTACTCTTCAACACAAAAGCTACTACCCTGAGAAATGTCGCAAGCTAAGCTACAGAAACATGGTAGTTTTTTTTATACACTAACACCAGCAGTAACTCCACTACCAATTACCACCAGCAATGATGCTACTAGCACACTACCACCAGCAGTGGCTCTACTACCACGCTACCACCAGCGGTGACACTACTACCACGATACCACCAGCGGTGATGCTACCACCAGCAGTGACTCTACCATCACGCTACCACCATCAGTGACCCTACCACCAGGCTACTGAGAAATGTAGTTAAATTAGTACCATCACTTCTTGTTATGCTACTGCCCAAGCTGGTAATTGGTACCACCGGATTTACACCTCTTAAACTCCTCTTGAAATATGTCTAATCCAAACAAATCTAACTCATTTCCATTAATATCTATACAATCAGAATTCTCCAACATATTGCAAAACGCAAATCTATGTCGCATAGTATTAGTAGTAACGAGTATTTTACCTCAACTGGACATCTATATTGACACCTACTGCATAAATGTGTGCATAAAGACTTATTGTTTCATATTTTATTATGTGTGTCATACTTTAGTGATGCCAGTAGTCTTTTAGAGCTTGCTTTCAACAGAACGCAATGTGTGCATTACATTATTCATTGAATTCTGAATATTGTTAACATAACCTAGTTCCCACTCTCCTTCCACTGCCTCCACCTCTATCCCTGTCACTCTCGTATTCTCTGTGGATCTGGGCACCTGTGGAGCCTGTTGGCTTGGCGTCCTGCTGTTGGATATGAGTGTGTTTGAATCTCTGCTGGTTTATATCTCTACACATGTTTTACCTACAGAATTTTGGGGTCCATATTGTTCTCTTTTCTCTTGACACAAGCTCCCATTTTCATTTGCTTCCCTCTCTTCCTCCGTCTCTCGGTGCCTGTCTCCTCACCCTTTCATTTCTGACTCAACCACCGTGCTTTGCATATCTATTTCTGGCGCCTATCACAGTCTCTCCAGGCAAACATCACCTCAGCCTGTTTGCTCATTACCTTCACAACCACTCACACACAGACGCACACTCTTTCTGCCTCTCAGAGCTAGGTTTCACCTTGGTTTTATTTCTCCCACACAGATAATGTGTTTTTTGTCTAATCTGTAAACTTTGTTCTTGACCTCTCAGGAGTATCCCCTAAACCCTAAGGCAGTAAGTCTGGGAGAGCTGTATGGAGAATACAACCTTTCCACCAATGAATGGACAGATGGCATCCTCTCGTCCCTAATGAGGGTGGCCTGTGCAGGTACATCTTGTTTAGAAAAAGGTTCTTACTTTGAGCGTAACTATTTTTGTCTTCAAAAAAAAAAAAAACTCAAACAGTAAAATAAATATGTTTTCTCCCAGTCAAAACCTCCTTAACTACTTAAGACATGACGGAGACTGGAGACTTTCGAGACAGAGACATGGCATAATTGCTTCCAATTGTAAAACAAAAGACATTGCTTTCATTTTGTATGTTTCTTTTTGTTATTTTGTGATCTAACTATGAGAGCATTATCAAATCTAGAGGTCTTTTTATTTTTTGAAATCACTACCGTTCTTTTTTGTTAACTATTTGTACATTTTCTTTACAGAAGTTGGTTTGGGAGCATATTTTTTTTTTATATTTTGGTTACAATTATCATTAAAGCTGCAAGCAGCAATCAAATCTCAGCTCTGGAGCCATCACCTTTTTAGAGGTTTTTGCAAAATAGCTGACTTCCTGTCCATTTGGGAAACATGGTCCAATTGACTTTTTTTTGTAGGTCTTGGTCCCTTACATAAGTCTTTTAATTTTCAAACATGTTCCTCAAACACAGTCTGAAATACCAGTTTAAAACTGGAGAAAATGTTGCCACCAGTGCTTTAGCTGACAATGTAGGCTGCTATAAAGATTTGTTCAGACTCTTTAACACGGTTAAGGTATCTTAAATTTTGACTTTTGACTGCTGCTGTGTGTATATAACAAAGTCAAAAAAGCTTCATACATCAATATCCCATATGCCTTAAGATAAGACTGATGGAGTTTGGACATGAACAGATGAAGTCAGTAGGAGGAGTTTGCTAAAGTATGACAGCTATTTTTAGAGCAAAATAGCTCAGAAAAGCGAAACAATAATACTCTGAGCAACGACAATAGGGTTGTACGCAACTTTGGTGCTCATGCCCTAAAAATAGGCATTTGTCTCTATTTGCGGATGATGATGACCTTTTGGCTTTTTTGAGTCAGGATCTACAGTCTGTGACAGTAAGGTTTGCAGTCAAATCTGAAGTGGCAAGAGAGGGGATCAGCACCAGTCTCAGGTTATTCTTCTTGAGCTGAGAGAGTGGGTTTCTCCCATCAGAACAGAGGAGAGTTGCTGCCTCATGTGGTGATCTATCTTAGGGTCTTATTCGCGAGCTTGGGAAAAATGGAATTGGAAATCGAAAAATGGATCAGTGCATTGACTTCAGTTATGCAGTCAATTTTCCAGTCTGTTGTGGTGAAAAGAGAGGAGTTGAAAGGCAACGGTCATGTTTTACCAGTCAATCTATCCTCCTACTGTTACCTATGGCCATCAGGTTTTGGTCATTACCGCAAGGGTAAAAGCCTATTTGTACTTTTGCATCAAGATTACACACAGCCTAAGGAGTACCACCTGCATAGAGGCAGACCCATAGATCGTTGCCTATCATGCACCTCCAATTATGTTATTGATTGGTTTGGTAGCAATGCATTTTTAGAAATGTCACATGTGTGTCCGGGTGTCTATCTGTATGACTGTTCTTCAGGGGAGTACAAGGATAGGAGAAAATTATCCGTTTTCAAAACAAAAGCGAAGATGTCAATACAATTCAAATCCACAAGCACATTACTGTTCCAAAATCCAAGAAGGACCCAGGAAAAGCGAAAAAGGCTTTGTCTCAACAGTTCATTTTATAAAAAAGGGAAGTTCCCAGCATTACCAGATGAAGTGGATGAAATTAGGGCATTTTAGTTTGCTTAATAATTTACAGATAAAGTTGAAATTCTGAACCACAATGAAGACAATAAAAGATGTCAATGGTTTTTTTTCTTCCAAAAAAGAAATATATAAAATGAACCATAAAATTAGTCAACTCAATGAAAATACAATTGACCTAATTTTAAGTTCACCTAAGCAAGAAAAAAAATTATGATTACTGGGGTTTCAACGGTGTTATGTAACAAAGTAATAATACTTACTTTAGGATTGCATTGTGGCATTCTGCTTTACTTGAGTATTTATGTGTCTTTCCACTTTTACTTTGCTAAATTTCACATATAAAACATATATCAATCAGAGAATTCATGTGCACTATTATCATAGAATGTAATGAAATACCCACCAATAAAATCAAAATGTACATTTTACAAAAAAATTACACAAAAAATTCCTTGGCAAACCTGAAATTGTACAAAGAAATAAAATTTTGAGTATTACATTTTGTCATTTTTTTTATCTGCAAAAATCTTAAAAAAAGTACCATTTTTATGTTTTATAACAAAAAAATAAAGTGTAAAAAAAATGTAAATATCACAAAAAAGCAAAGACAAATGAAGAACAATGAGGAAATTGTTTCAAAATACCAGGCAGACCTCTTCTAAACCTTGTACACGGTTCCAAGTACATTTTGTGCCATTGTCCTTTTCTCGTGCCTTTAAAAGATCTTTAAAACACACAAGCCATCACAGGTTTTGTACTTCCATGGGGTTATCCTTTCTTTTCATGACTAGATGGCACTGATGGCCTTTATTTAGGGTCTGAAAAATGAAACTGAAAGACGATTGTACATTTTCCCACATTTAAATTTGAGTTACCTTGAAAATTCTGTTTCAAAACTCCTGTAATGTTAGTTTAAAACCAAAAATGTCAAAACTAATAACCTTTTTGAAATATGACGTAAACAATAGGTGGCTCACGTCATTCATACTTAATTAAAAAAGGCTAATGTGACTGGTACATGCACCGCTGCGTGCAGAGGCTTCTAAGAGTTAATGGAAAAAATAATATATCAGTCCCATTCTCATTAAATAATTAAAAAAATGTATGTAAAGAAAACCTAAAAACACAACATTTAACAAAACAAAAGTTTTGAAGCTAAATCCTCCCTTGATGCGGTAGGAAGTAGACTCGCCCAATCAAGCATGTCCTGTATAAAATGTCAATTTCCAAGGAGCCACCACACAGCAGCAGACACATGGCCTGGTTTCTCTACAGATCTAAATCAGTAAAATATTCAAACAACTAAGTTGGTGTGCTACACTAATTAAACATGTTTAATTAAATCAATCAATGTGGTTTATTGTATTTTATATATTTATAAAAAAAATAGTGGCAGTGTTTTAAACACACACAAAACTTTAGAATTGTAATAAAAACAAATTAAATAAGATAATCAACTTTAAAGCACTTGTGTGGATTAGCCAATTTAATATTAGTTTGCAGTGATTTCTGCCGCAGTTCCTCTTTAATGCTATCGATCAAATTCTCTTCCTCCCATATCAAATCCATTTGGTCCCAGCACCTTTAGAACTTGTTAAAGGAAAACAAGCTCAGGTATCTCATTAAAGACAGCAAAAGCCACTCTGTGAATCTGTTTTGTGGTCCAAGTATTGATTTGTTTTTAGTCTGAAAGCATTTCGTAACATTGGCCACTTAAGTGAAATTAATTATAATTCTGAACGGCTTCCACTGTAATTGACATTTCGAAGAAACAGAAGAAAGAGAATGAGTTCACAGATCTACATGTGGCATGAAAAAAGTAATGAACGAGAGAATGAGTAAAAATGACTCATGGAAATGTTTGCTGATTTGTTTTCTTTTCATCATCTTTCCCAGGCCGGTTTCTACTCACAAAACCCCTTTATCTTTTTTTCCAGTCTCATAGCTATGAAATCACAGCGTGTTTTTCCTTTGATTGCATTACAGCTTGTTAAAGCAGCAGGGATTTGATGTCTCTGTAAATCACTTCTTGAGCTTGCGTTTTGTGAACCGTCCAAAATAAGTTTGTCAGAAGTAGACTTTAAAGCTGTTCACAAGGGGTGCTTTTTATGATTGTGATATTTCTTAATTATTCGCCTGTCTACCTGTGAGAATTGTGTCTTCGGGTTAGAAAACAAATATTTCACATGTTTTCGCTTTTTTGTGTTTTTATGAACAATCATCCATTGTGTTAAATGTACTGATCTAAATGGTGGTTATGTAAGATTATAGTTATGTTGTTTTTCTATCTTAATATTATTGAACTTGGTCTTTTTACATAGAAAACCCACAGAAACAAATCAGCCCCACAAAATGGGCATTTGGCATCCCCAAAGTTAACCCTTCTGTTGCATTAAATTCCGCACTTTTTTGCCAGTGGGGCAATTTGAAACCTCCAGAATATGATTTTTTTTTTTTTTTACTTGCTGAACGGTTAAGGCCAGTTAATTGACAATTTAATCAGTTTAACTCTGAAATACACCCCCCACTCCCTGCCCATTATACACACACAGACTACCCTATGCATTGCTACAGACAAATGTAAAAATCAGCAAAACAATTCACAGTTTCACATAAAAATGGAAAAGTATGTAAATATTTGTTATAACATATGGAAATAATAACCATTTCTTCACTGGAACATAATTATGTATTGGGTCAATTTGATACCAAGATAAAACAATTTGTAGACTACTGCCAAAATGAACAAAACCAATGTAGGCTGCAAATCAGTCACATCAGTTTTTTACAGCTGTCCCCATAAAACCCCCTCCCGTTGAAGTTTGTCATGTCTTAAAGTATAGTATTTTCAAGTGATGGTGTAGTGATTTTTAATGTCTTAATCTGGCATATCTGGTGGGCCCTGGAACAGTTTAGTATGACATTGTCTGCACTAAGTCTACCCTGTTGTTCAAGTGGGGAGTGGAAGCATCATACTTCCATTTTTGGAAGGTAATGTCTGTTGGTGGTTGAGAGACAACAGGAGGGTCAACACTAAGAGTCTCATTCCCATCTGTGGAGGATGCCTCATAATCAGGGTCCTCCCCAAAATTATCCCGTCTGACGCAGAAAACCTTTGCTTAGAGGCCATTTTCAATTGAGAGAGCATAAAAAGAGAGCCACAGAGCTCAAAGTGAAATAGTTTCGAGAGCCTCTGTGCATACTTTTTTAGCTTTCCAGCTACCCTGTAAACTGTGTCATTTATGTTTAGCCCTCCCACAAAAAAACATGGGTAGTAGAAAAGTTTTTAGGATTCCCCCTTTCCCCATGTCATCTCAACATTTTTTGGTTTTATACAGCTCAAAGACCATGGGGTCAAATTGACCCCAAGGAAAACTGATGAGAGAAAATATGTACAGGTCATTGAAAAAATATTAATTGTTAATTTTATGTTTACCAAGTTCTCCCCATTAAATTAGGAAAAGTCTTTCAATTTGAGGCAAAAAAACATGTACACATACATGTACATACATTAAAATGACTCCTTTACATTCTCTAAATTTTACCCCTTAGAGAGGTGCCCTGTGATGGAGTGGCGACCTGTTCAAAATGTACCCGTTTTCATCCGTGACTCTGAAAATCAAGAAACGGGTGATTTGTTATTTTCTAGTTTAAGTTGTTTTCTTGGATAGTAATAACATCTGTGTGATGAGAAAGGGATTTCAAACTTTGTGCTGGCATGTGTTTCTGTAATTACGTTTTTTGCT
Organism: Danionella cerebrum; assembly: GCA_007224835.1. Lineage (NCBI taxonomy): Eukaryota > Metazoa > Chordata > Actinopteri > Cypriniformes > Danionidae > Danionella > Danionella cerebrum. The sequence goes on along the minus strand of SRMA01026203.1, from coordinate 53,834 downwards.
CAACTCTTGATTTTACAGCATTTAAAACTACCCCAGGCTGTTCATGTAATTGCCTGCTTTTTAGTCCTCACAGTTAATGGAGATCGGCCTAATTATTGCCTGCTTGTATTTTGCCTGGTGTTTCATCTGCTTTTAAACCGGAATTCAAACGACAGCGTCTCAGCAGGTTGTTTCCCATTCAGCGACTTTGTGGTTTGTTAGTAGACCCCATACCTCACCTCTGTAAAAAAAATCAATGGCCTCAATCAGCGATTCTGAAATATCCAACCTAATTTTAATTTAATTCTCTGCAGGGCATTTTCTTGTTATGACACTGAACCCTATGAGCCATTTTCTCAATTCACCCCGGATGAGACTGTGGGCCAAACATTTAGGCTTATTTTACTTCAGAACTATGCAATAAACTGGATATGAAGATGTAATATAAGTCTTGAAGCTTTCTGGTCTTTAATTTAGGGTTTCGTGCAAAGGTTATTAAAATAAGTAAAATTTTCTCTGTAATTCGAGATCAGAACCAATTTTCATCAACTCCTAATGGTAGGATTTGAAAGGGCATTTGAAGAGGGGGCAAGTTCCATGCGGATAGCTATTTTTATGTTGTTTTCTGTGATATTTTTAAAGAAATATTTAGAATCCACAGATTTGAAAATCGTTGAGGTCATTTAAGGTGAGAGTTGGTAGAGTTTAACAGACATTATTCAAATCTATCTGATGGGATTGCTACAAGGGACATTTAATATGAGACAAGTCAGACAGCAGAATTTATTAGGTGAAAGCAAGACTCATACATTTGTAAAATAGATTTCAATAGATAAGAGATGTATAAGAATGTTTGCTGCAGGTTTCTGTGTTTAAAAAAAGTCTGGTATACTTAAACTCCAGAGTTTTTACGCTTTAAAGAATTGTAAGAGTCTGTTATTGATCACTATAACACTGCCTTCCAGGGTTACTTCCCACACTAATGATTTAGTCATTATTACACTTAAACTCATTCCCCATCAAGAGCCTATTGAATAGCTACTGGGAGCAGCCTGGAATTAGGACATTTAGCTCGAGCATTTGCGTTCTAATGTGATCGTTTTGCCTTGAAACTCTTTTGTTGTAATGGTGATATGTAATCTACTCAAATATTTGATTTAAACACTCCAGGATGGTTTTTTTTTCTTCCATAATTGTAATCAAATTTGTCAAATATAAAGCCAGCATACCATACTCCAAACACCTTTCTAATCATCTCCATGTTCATCAACCATTTTCCTAAAACACCACTCTAAACAGAAAGCATGCACCTTCGTCTGTGTTTTAAAATGGATTTCCAGCATTTACGTGATGAAATAGGGTTGAGTTTGAGGTGAGAGTATTGTATTATACAATATAATTCTAAACCAAGTAAAAAGTGTCTGAAAGCAGAAAATGCATATTTATCTTAAACATTAGATATGAATCAGCTCAACATACATGGCATTGGGGGGATAAAGGGGGAGGGAATGGAGGAGGAACTTTGTGAGGAACATGAAACAAAAAGGGGTATCTATCTCACATTCTTCATAACTCTTTTCATCTGAACTCTCCTAGATGTGACATAATTCTCGCCAGATTTCTGAAAAATGTGCAGTATACTGCACTAACATACAGGATTAGCCTCTTTGTTGCTGCAAAGTAGCATTTAGAAGCTTTTTGTTTATATTAGAACGGTCATTACTCCAAAATGTTGATCTAACAAATATATTTATTGTTATCAATTTTTTTTAAAACCTTAGAGGTCCGGGGCCTTTTTGGCCATTTTTTACAACTTCACAATATTATCTTCAAAATTATCTTTAAAACTTTTTTTGTGTATAGCAATGCTTAATATATTTTTTTAGAACAATCCTAGCTTCTTTTTTTTTTTACAAATATTATTTATTACATAGCACAATAATTCCACAACAAGTAGTACATTTTGTTATTTTTTACTGCAAAAATTGAGAACAAACTTTTTTTTTTTTTTTTAACAAAATCAAAAGTGTTGAGACAAAATAACATTTCACAAATCTCCCAAAAAAACCAAAGACAAGGTCAAAACATCAAATTTCCAAAGCACTTTTTCCAATGACCTTTTTTTGTGAAAAACACAAGTCCTTATCACAGGTCTTGTACTTCCAACAGTTGTCCCTTTTTTCACCACTAGATGGCACTGATAGCACCGATTTGGTGTCTGTAAAATGAAACTGCATTTCATTTGAAAGCACTCATTTAAATTTTAATTTTAATTACCTTGCAAATTATTTTCCATAACTCGTGTAGTGTTCATTGAAAAATATCAAAACTAATAACATTTTTGGAACCTGCACCTTAGATTTAAAATCAAAGTTAAACAATAACCGGGTTGTTTCCTACTTAATTCAAAACAGACACTGTATTTGGCACACACATCGGCGTGCAGGGACTTCTAAGGGTTAATTGGCCATTTGATTAGCTTAATATTAATACATAAAAGCTTCTTGTATAGCAAGAAAGCATCAAATGCTGTTTAGAAAAGTACCCTTCTCTGGAATCTAGAGTCGTGGAGGCAAGTCTTGGGATGTCATTGTACTTATACATCTAAAGACAGAAGATCATACACTTCTGTGAATTTAATGTATGTCATTTATTTTTTATTAATGTTCACTGGATCATAGATATCTCCACAAGTTTTAGTCATTAATGATTGTACGAGTCTGGAATACGAACATCAATATTTTCAGGGATTTTAAATTGTATTCTGTAAAAAAAAAAATGTGTATTTTCGCTTTCTACCACTGCTGAGTTTTATAATCTAGTTTATGGTTGCTCAGTCTGAACCTGTTGTGTGTGTCACCTGCTACCTGCTCCCTGCTCAGAGAATGAGATGGCCCAGAGGAGATGTGACACATCCTGTTGGTGTGTGTGACAGGTCTGCAGTTGTGCACTTACCTAGGCAGCCTGAAGACCTGCTGATTCCAGACAGCCTGTGGTCTTATGAATTTGTGTGAGCCAGATGGGCAGGGTGTTGTGTTTGTGTTTCATTGTCTTGAGGTCAGTAAATGAGATGCACATGGGCAGAGAAAGAGACAGGAAACGATAACTAATCACTTACAGGCTTCAGTAAATTGCCTTCAAGCCTTTGTGTTTCCTGCTGAACTAGAGCAGGTAAATGAGTGACAGAGTGGAGATGAGAAAACCAACACGACATCTAGAGAAACAGAGATCCAGAGTGTTTGGACATTCACAAGCATGCTGTTTGTTTCTAATCCCAGATGAGAAGCCTGATGAGAAGTGGATTGTGTTTGATGGCCCTGTGGACACACTGTGGATCGAGAGCATGAACTCTGTAATGGACGACAACAAAGTTCTCACACTTATCAACGGAGAGAGAATCTCCATGCCCGAGCAGGTATGCTACAAGTGGCGGAACATATCTATGGACAAAAATGTGCCATTTTTACAGACAAATTCTGCATTGTTCAAGACAAAATCTGTAGGATACTTCAACTCACAAACAAACAGATCCTAATTACCAAGAACATCTTATTTTCAGTGTAAAGATCCAGCTTTGCTAACGACAACTCATTTTAAACAACCAGCTTGAAATGCCAGTGTTTGGAACAAATGCATGCAGTGTGATTTTCCTGACAAATACTGTTGGGTCCAAGACAGCAGATGGTTCTATGGTACATTTTGCATCACACTTATGGAGAAAAGAAGGAGCAAGAAAGGAACATACAGTTGTGCTCATAAGTTTACATGCACTGGCAAACAGAGAATTCAGAAAATTTGAATGTGGTTGGTTGAAGCCATTTGTGAAACAACTGCTTTACTCTTTTTAAATCATAAGGACAACTTTCGCTAATCCAAGTTTAGTCACCCCCCCCCCCTCCTTAGCATCAATGACAGCCTGATGTCTCTTGAAGTAGTTGTCGGTGAGGTTCTTTATCTTCTCCGTTGGTAAAGCAGCCCATTCACCTTGGCAAATTGTCTTTAACTCTTGTAAATTCTTGGGCTGTCTTGCATGAACTTGCACTTCTCCCCAGAGCTCAGTAGACTGAGCCTAGGCCATGTTGGAATGTCCAGTAACGTTCCATGCACAGCTTCCGTGATGATGATGCACATTTTCCTACAGTATCTTTTGATAACATGCTGCGTTCATCTCCCCATCAATTTTGACCAAGTTCCCAGAGCCTTTGGAGATCACACATCCCCAAAACATCAGTGACCGACCTCCATGTTTCACAGTGGGGATAGTGTCCTGTTCATCATAGGCCTTGTTGACTCGTCTGCATATGTAGCATTTAAGCTTTAAAAAACATTGTTCCTTTTGTCTCTGAGCTGTTTGACATATTGGAAGAGGGCTACTTTGTGATATTTGCATTCTTCTGGCAACTTGACCATTCAAGCCATTGTTCTTCGAGTGCCTCCTCATTGTGCTCCTTGAAAGATTTTTTTTCTGATAAGATTTTTTTATTTATATTTGCACTCCCTAAAATTTTTCTGGCAGTTGTAGCAGAAACTTGTTTGGTTTCAAAGATTGAACGCTGCTGATTGGCATTCCCAGTTTTTGGATATCTTTTTTTATCCTGTTTTGTATAGTTCAACTACCTTTCCCCTTATCCTTTAACAGTTCTCCCTTTCGCTCAGAGTGTCAGCGCATTACTGGGTGAAAGAGGCAAGGGTCTATAAGGAGCCCAGAAACTCCTGAATAAATCTTTTACGCGCAAACTTTGATAACAAGCAAACAGTTACCTTGACCAGCCACTCAAACCCTTTTGTGTCAGCTTTTGTGCATGTAATCTGGCCAAAACCACCATGGTCTGCATACTTTTGATCAGGGTCATTTGACATTAAAAAGCTCCACCCAACTATGAGTGGATTGATGATTTTCTGAAAAAGAAATCAGAAAATCTGCCAGAGTGTGTAAAACTATGAGCACAATTGTACAGTACTGCTGAAACGATAGTAGCTATGACAAAATAATGCATTAAATGTAAATGTATTTTGTACAACCTCCATTGTTCGATTCCAGCAGGTGAACGTTGTTTTACTGTTTGGACCGACTCTTCTACGTGTGACTTTCTTCTCTCTCCTGCTGTCTTTACACTCTTCCTACAGCTTTTCTTCAAAACAGTGTTTAGATGTCCTAAAAATGGGAAATCTGGATGTTGCGCAGCTACAACTTCTTCTAAACTCTTCTGTTATTGGATTCAATTCTTTAAAAAGTGTATCTTATCAGCTTTACAAGTTCTTTCCTTTAAATGAACACTTAGAGAGGTCTGGGTTTAGGTTTCAAGCTCAGAGCACAAAGAAAGAAAGGAGGGATCATGCAGAATTCTCTCGAGTGAGAAAAATAACTGAGCCTGTTTTCAAAAAGCACATGTTGTACTGCTGTGAAACCGCTAACTAGGACAAATCACTGAATATTTTTTGATGAAAGCATAAAAATGTGCTCGTTCTTCTCAAAAAAGAAGCATTGAAACGTTTGATGATGCCACATCATTTATGAAAATACAGCGCAGTTATGGTCTTTACAAGGTTTGAGAAGTCACAGTTCTGTGTTGTTTTGGGTTTCCAGCATTAACACAAGTGTGTATTGTAGGTCTCATTATTGTTTGAAGTGGAGGATCTGTCTGTGGCCTCCCCTGCCACTGTCTCTCGATGTGGAATGGTTTACAGCGACTACTCTGACCTGGGCTGGAAGCCTTATGTCCAGTCCTGGGTAGATAAACGAAAAAAGGTTTGTGGCACTACGTGAAGTTGAAGAATCCATAATAAGAAACTTTAGTCAAGAACTTGATCTTTTTCACTGTGGTTCTCAGGTTGAAGTTGATCATCTCAAGCTACTGTTTGACCGCTACATAGACAAGACTTTGGCTTTTAAGAAGACCCACTGTAAGGAACTGGTGTCCATCACTGAACTGAATGGAGTCACTTCGCTCTGCAGACTCTACGACTCGCTGGCCACTGCAGAGAATGGGGTCTGAATACTTTCACGTGATTTTTCATCAGTTCAGCTAACACAACATTCTTTCTTTATGCCTGCACCTTCTTTTCTTTTCCTGTTTTCTTTTATCACTGTTATACATTTTTTGTGGGGCGGCAAGTGGCTTATTGGTGGTGGTCGTCCTAGAACAATTTTTGTCACTGTGCATTATGACTTATGCCAATATTCCTGTCTAAACTGGTGAAAGAAGTACCTTATCAATGTTAAATGTTCTATTTTCTGTGGCCACCTAGTGGAGCTATAACCAAGAGTGTATGTTGTAGATGTGTTCAGACATGGACTGTTAACAGAACTGGTAAATTTGGGACCAATCAGACATTGTATGACTCAGTTCTTTATGGCATATTTTCAACCTTCGACAGCTTTTCAACTAATTTCAACTTTTGAACGGTGCACACATAGTTTAACAAAGTTAATATAACTTCCCACATGCCTTATTATAAGACTTATGTCAAGGAGACTCCTCATATTTAAGACTTAATAACCAACACATGCATGGCACAGTTCACCCTAAACTGAAACATGTTAGGTAGCCTTGTAGATCCATTTTCCAACACCCAAAATTTCAAAAACCAATCACCTTCGGTGCTCGAGCCTTAAATCTACACGACTCGTTATCTCATTGTAACAGTATAATCTCAAAGACTATAAACTAAAATGTTTAACGTGAATAACCAAAAAAGTTCCCAGAAACTCATAATAGTGTCTATTACGTTATTATGCTAAGTTTGTGAAACTAAGCATAGGGTCAACTTTGTATTGTTATACAACAAATGGAGTTAAGTACAGATTTGGAGTACAATATAGAAAGAAAAGTTAACAAATCACAAAATATGTCTAGATTCTTTAACATTTGTGTGTCTGGTTAAACCCAAGGAGGTTATCAAACCTTTTTTCTTTCATAAATTGAATTGTGATCCTTGAGATGTGTTTGTTTCTGGTGTTGCTTATCATGGCTCTCCTTCTAAGGTGAATCACCTGGATTCAGAGAACTTTGGGCGGATGGTGGAGCTCTGGTTCATCTTCAGTCTCATCTGGTCAGTGTGTGCTTCTGTAGATGAGGAAGGACGAAAGAAGATGGATAATTTCTTACGAGAAATCGAAAACACATTCCCCAACAAGGTAAAAAAAACCACGTTTTTTTCCTAAATACATAGTTTTGCTCGATGTGAAACTGATTTAAAGTGTTTTAAGGCGTATCAACCCCTTAAAGCACACTTTATTCAAAGGGAAAAAGGAGCACAAGGACGTGAAAGCGCAGCACGACATGAGACAAGCAAGTGGAAAACACAGCAGAAATGTTTATTGTTTGTATCTCGAATTTTTCTTCGCATCTCGAAACAAAAAATTTCCTGCAAGACCTTTCGTATCTCGAACTGTTTGTAACTCGAAGCATTTGTATCTCGGGGTACCACTGAATATGCCTTTTATGGGATTTGATGGGTTTTTATTTCAGAGACTAATATAACTATACTGTAACTAAAAGTAAACGCTCAATGCATTTCAGTGGGACAACGACATTGACTTTTTTTTCTTTGTGTTGAGATCACAAGAGAACCACGAAATGAGCTGTGATGTGTTTGAGAACAAGACGTGCAAGTTCAAAATTAGGAACATTTTATTTTACGTTTCAACAACATTATTTTACTTTCAATCGAAAATTTTGAAAAGTATTGTTCATGCAATCTCTAACATAGCTCAAAGTTTAAGAAACATCCAGTTTCATCCAGTACATTATATACGGCCCTCCCATCACCTGCTGGTCCCCATTTATTTAAACTAAATCTGGTCTAAAACAAATGCCTACTTTATAACAATGAAAGTGCTTTTGACTTAGAGACATATAATGAACCATTTAAGAATAAAGAATAAATTAAGCTCTTAAACAAATATCTTGAACTGAAGTATTTTAGGTTGCTAAAGTGCTAAAACAGAATTTGATGTTTATAGATGCTAACATTAGCTTGCTTTAGTGGCAAACCATTTAAAATGGTTTTTAACAAAGAAATACTGTAGACAGCGTTAATTTTCTGGAAGCTATGTTACATGTATAACCAACCACACAACTTCCGAAGCAGACTTCTGTTGTAAAAATTAATAATAACAAACAGAGCTGTTTTTGGTTAATCTTTCCACTTAAGAGAGTGCTTAACTTAGTTAAATTAACTTTTTTAAAGTGTTATTTTGGGTCACAGTAGATCTAGCAGATGTCTAAGAAATGAATGTAAATGTAAACAGGCCCATGCTAATGTTATTAAACAAACATTGAAATTCTTCTGTCTGCAGTGCCTGCAGAAGCAATATATTAATAGAGACATAATCACCTCGTGTTAATCCCCAGGACACCGTCTATGAGTACTATGTGGACACTAAGAACAAAACGTGGGCGTCGTTTGAGGACAAACTGCCCAAGGGTTGGCGCTATGCATCCAAGTGAGTGTCTGTGCATGTCTGGCTGTACCCCTTTCTTCCTCTTCTGGGGTCTTTGCCAGCCGCCTGCAGGTTCAGTCAAAGGCCCCTCTTTAAGCTGGATCTCTCACAGCCCTCTAAATTCCCAGTCTATTCATATTTCACATCCCTCTTTTTCATCATTCTCCTCTCCGCTGCCCTCATTTGTCATGTCAGCCCGACTCTTTCCACATCAATGTTCTTTGTCCTCTTGCCTCTCTTTGCTCCCTCTTTGTCAGCTGTCCATTTTCCACCCCAAGGTCCTTTTTGGTAACCTGGCTCTTTTTTCATCCCTCTGTTCATTTGAAACGTCTCGCTACATCTTTCAATTTCCAGATTTTCATTCAGGACTTTTCACCCCTTTTCACTTCTGTGTTCTCATTTATTTCAACTCCAGTTGCCCCCACCCCAATTCCCTGCCTTCTTCTTTATATTTTCCCTTTCATTTATTGTCCTCCTTTTAATGTCCCATACTTAGCTGCCCTACTTTTCAATGTTCTTCTGACATCTTGTTAATGCTCATTTCTCTGTGTGCAGTGCTCCATTCTATAAGATCATGGTGCCGACAGTGGACACGGTGCGCTATCATTTCCTGGTGAAAACTCTGGTTTCTTCCCAACACCCAGTTCTCCTAACTGGGCCTGTGGGCACTGGAAAAACCTCAGTGGCCCAGAGTGTTTTGCAGAGCCTCAGCTCCATTACATGGTCTTCCCTTGTTGTCAACATGTCCTCACAGGTGACTTTTTCTTTTTTGAAGTTTGTTAATAATGGGGATGTTCGCTGAATTATGTGATAGCACATTAATTTAGAGGGAAATGAGAATAGCCTCATATGAGTTCGTAGCATTGCAGGTCATGACATTCATGATTGGCACATTTTGGGACTGTAGGGTAACAATATTTGTAATTAAACAGGTTGATTGCTCAAAGTGTGATATTGTAGCATTGAGAGTTTTTTTTGTTTAGCTACCGATTGTATATGATGATTAATAGCAACCTCACAACTTCCAAAGCAGATTTTAGAGTTGGTTTTTGTAAACTGATCAAAATCCACTTCCAGGCCTCTCAAAATATCAGTGTTAATATCAGCCTACCTGGTGCGTAACACATTCTGTGTACCCCAAATACTTTTTAAAGCGTATCAGTCCCTTAAAGCACACTTTTTGCACTGGGAGATAGGAGCGCCAGGACCCGGAAGTGCAGCGCAACGTCAAACAAGCGGATAATAGAGCAAACTGTTTGTGGTTGTTCGTATCTCAAATTTTTCTTCACATTTCGAAGCAAAAAATTTCCCACGAGACGTTTCGTATCTTGAACATTTCTTAACTCGAAGCATTCGTATCTCGGGGTTCCACTGTATATGGCAAGACACGCATATCATATGATGTGATGTTCACAATTGGGACAAAAACAGCTTTGTTGGTGATAATAAATGTAATTATCAATACAATTATTATCAATAAGGTTCTCATATAATTTTTTACGCCATAAGGTTTAAGAGAATTTATTGAGAGCATTTACCTTAATAGCACAGAAATGTTAAATATCATAGAGATCATGATTGAAATGTTTGAGGAAGTGAGTTGAGGAAAATATGTACTCCATTTTCACTCTATGAAAATATAAAGTGACACCATGTGACAGTCTTAAGATATTGGTGAAGCAAATTGATAGACAAATGCATATTTTCAACACAAAATCTAATAGAGCATACATGTATTTAGAAATTTGAGAGTCAGATCTGCCCAAAAATGATGCGTGTGCGTGTACCTGTGTGTGTGTGTGCATTACAAACCAAAGTGTGAACCAAATGTAGCACATGATGAAGAAGACATGAAATCACTGACAATGGCTCTAGTGGACATGGGCATGAATGCTGTTCAAGAAAGTGGCCTGGCCGACTCTGATTCTCTTAAACTCCTCTGGGTTTTAAACATCAGAATTTAGCTTTCCTGACTGACATGAAATATTGGGGAATATTGGAGGATACTTATTGAGTGGTTAAGAACAGAAGATGACGATTATTAATCATTATTAATTAACCCTAAATATTCCTTTCTGGGTTCATCGGTTTCATTCTGCTCATCAGCTTAAAGGTGGCCAGTTCATTACTGCTGCACACTCACTCCCTCACCATTAATTTTCACACCTGTGGCTAGTGTATATTCACCACACAAAATGACATGCCTGTGTTGGTCTGAAACTAGAGCAGCCAATGGGAAAATCAACATTTAACCCACATGTAAAATTAGCACAGAATGGTCCTTGACTGAGATTCAAACAAGGACGAATCTGGCAATTCCAAACCCTGCAGCATAAACATTTTGTATAAATGGTAGAAATGCAGTTACTTTGTAACAGCTTAGAGTGTCCTTGCAAAATATCAGGAGCTGCAATGTGTTTTTGATTCTTCCAGTTTCTCATTTGTGATGATGAGCAATTGCTTAGATGGTCCAACTTTGACAGCAACATGCTAAGAGCATAACCATCAATCCCCAAACACCATCATCATAATATGTTATAATAATCGAGTTTTTTTCTAATCTGCAATCACCTGTCAAGCTTCTTAATGCTTACCAGTCTATGAGTTTATGTGCAAGTGTTCATCATTAAAGTTTTTTTCTGTCTGCCTCATAGACCAGCTCTAATAATGTGCAAGAGATCGTCGAGTCCCGGGTGGAGAAGAGGATTAAAGGTGTGTATGTTCCAGTGGGAGGCAAGAAAATGGTAGTTTTCCTGGATGATCTCAATATGCCTGCTATGGACAACTTTGGCTCACAACCACCTCTGGAACTCCTGCGTCTTTGGGTTGACTACAGCTTTTGGTATGACCGTCAGAAACAGATCCTGAAGTACATCAAGGTAAGATTTTGACAGTGTTGATGTTTTATTATTTATTTTATCCTGATTTTAGCTTATTTTTTATCATTTGTTTTGCAGCAAATGCTAAAAGGTAGCTTGAGTATTGTGTGAATTTGCTTATTGTCTCTTTCTGTGGTACTGTATTGTGGTTAGAGTGGTGAAACATGGGAGTGAAGTTGTAGTCTTTGGAGTGTTTATAAAAGAAATGAAAGTGTGAAATCTGTGTAAGGTACACAGAACAAAGCTGACTTACCGCTGTCATCACATCATGAGGAAGATCAAATGATTCGCTCTCAAATTCCTGTTAATAATTACAAATTAAGCTTTATATAAGTTTTGTGCCCCTCTCACAGGAGCTCTGACACCATGATGGTTTGATTCTTATCAAAAAGTCTCAAGTCCAGCTCAAAAAACCCTCATATTAGCCCAATGGCAGTGGGCGGGGTCATGTAGTCCATATTCCAATCAGCCGAGGAATCACCTGAATACAATTTCATGTAGCCAGTGGAGCTCTAGATATTACCCCAAATCTGCCAATGGAGTATGCAAATTTGGCTTTTCTCTCTTAAAATTAGAAAAAATGCCTAGACAACAAAAGCCAACAACGAACAGACTAGAAACTAGTGTTTTGAAGCAATTTAGAAAGTAAAATTGCATTGAAACTATATGAAAATATTTTGAAAATATCTTAAAACTTGACAAATTTTCTTAAAATTAAAATGGTTTTAAAATGTGATCTTATAACAAGAAATATTTGCTATTATTTTCTGGAAAACAGCTTTTTGCTTAATCTTAGTACCCAAACGAGAGTATGTGGTCTTACAACAAACACTTTTTTAGGCTTGAAAATTATTATTATTATTATTATTATTATTATTATTATTATTATTATTATTATTATCATTATTATTAACTACAGTTTAGACAAACTGGAGGCAATTAACTGGGTCCCACTGCAACAAGCACACTGTCCACCACACCACAGGTCTCAACTGTGAGTTTATAGTTCATATGAACTCTTAAATTTTAGGAATATCAGAACTAACTTAAGAATATTTGCACTTAGTATGTAGTAACAAGAAACATGGTATAGTCTTAAAATGACATATTATAGCTTACAATTAAACTGATTTTCTTTTTTATAACCACTAAAAATATATATTTTTTATAATAAAACTACATAAAAAAAGATGTGTAAAAAAATCTGCTTAAAATTTTACAGATTTCTCTATTTATACGTGGTGAATGAACAAATGTAATGAAGAAAATTACTTTAACGGACATTTGTGTTTAATCATTAGCCAAAGATGCTAATTATACTTATGTGTAAAACTAGAAAATCACATGAAATATTTGCGACTTAATCACCATTTCCATCCAATGAGTCCAAGAGAATAAAATTGTCACTTCCTAAAAAGCTGGCACCAAATATCAAAAGGAAAATGAAAGTTGCTGTCTTAACACAGCGCATTTTTTGTATATAATAACTTCAATAACAAGTAGACTTTGAATAACTTCTTTTTTTAAAGATTCTTTTTAACTACTTTTTTTTCTTGTTCTGAGAGGGGTATTTACTATTGATTTCTTTAAAACAGACGTCCATAATATTCTTAAGAATACGTTCAGTCAACATTTCTTGTTTTAAGATTCTAGTTTTAAGTTTAGGGACAAAGGCTTATTCTACAACGTTTCTCATTTCAAGCAAATAAATGATCAGAATAAGCTTGTTTTTCTCCTCAAGAAAATGTAGGTCATATCCCCCCCCCCCCCCCAAAAAAAAAGCTAAATAATCTATATAAGTCTATATATTTCTTCTTAAAAAAAGAAAACCTAAATTTTTATTCTAAACTTAAGCTTTTTCATCTTTACTTAGATGTTTACAGTGTAGTTTTCTTTCTCTTGTTTGGTCTGCAGTCAGATCCCTGTTCCCTATCTTCAGTCCTGTGGTTTAGTTTCCCCTTGTTCGTTGTCTGCATGTCTCCTGGTTCCTTTGCGTCTCCAGGTTATTGTTCTGCTCTGCACCTCTGTTAATAAACCAACCATTCAGCATACTCAGAGATTTTTGCCTGCCTGACACAAGAATAACAATAATTTATATGTGGAGGATGAGCAGAAAAAGGTTTCGCAAGTCTTTAACAGTCATTTGAATCAGTGCACTGCTCATTTCTTACAGGACCTTTTCCTACTGGCAGCAATGGGGCCCCCTGGTGGAGGGAGGACACACATCTCTGAGCGCCTACAGAGCCGCTTCAATCTCATCAATATGACATTCCCTACAGTGAGTAAATAAATTTTAAAGGACAGTGCAGCTGCTTGCCCTAAGCGTAAATGTACTGTGGTGCCTGCCGAAACGTGCCCAACATACATTTTTTTTATTTTTATTAAGCCAAAAAAAATGTTAATAGTTAATTATATGTGTGTGGCTCATAAGCTTTTGCTAAAATAAAGACTTTGTGTGTAAACATTCCAGTTCAGCTACTCCCAGTGTAATCACATGATCAAACATGCAGAGGGAGTCAGAATTTGGCACAACACTTAGAAGAGTCAATAAGAAGCTTAATTCAGCCTCCTATTTACATAACTCTATAAATAAAATATACTCGCAGATTACATAACTATTATCATTTCTTTATTATTAACATTTAATTTATTTTGAGCACAAGGGATTTTGATGCCCCCTCTGGCAGTTGGTGTTCTACGCAGACTGCATGTTCTGCGTATAGGGAGTGGCACTACTGTTAAAGGGCATAATTCAACTAAATTATTATTAAAATTGAACTACGGCTCCTTTCTATTAGCATCTCAGGACACTGTGAAAAGTATTTCAGTGTTCTTGTAGTTTTATGTAATCTAATGAGTAAACCTAATTAACAAAATCACATTCTTGTTTTTCTCTGCAATTTCTACTTCTTCAATTTCATTGAATTAAAACAATGTTATTAATGAATCCAAAGTCCTGTAAAGAGCTGTTTCAAGCAACTTTCACCATGTTGCTCATGGTGAAATTACCATACCACGCCCACCTTCTCAATGCTATAGATCTTTGTTATTGAGGTAGATACACGTTCTGTGTTGCTGAGGAGCCTGATAACCTTTTTAAGTCACTTCAATATTCATAATCAAGAATCTTTATTTGTAATTTTGCAAGGCACGCTGAAATCTTGTTCTGCAGCTCTTGGTTTAAGGGCGTGTCTTTAATTTTGTAGAAATTAACCTAAAAATATAAATAAATATATATGGAAAGCAAAAGTAAGATTAATAGTTCAAATTCACTTTTTAAAGTGAAGAGTATGAGTTTATTTTGCAGAGGGCAGTGCATTTATTTTTCAAGTGTCAGTTTTTAGGTGGGTTGGGGGTGCATGGGGGATAATACAGTCTGGGGAAGAAGCTGTGTCGCCGTCTGGTGGTGCGGTGCAAGCTTTAATGTTACTGTACATCTTTCCAGAGAAAGGTGTACAAACATACAAAGGAGCACTCATACAAAATGCCAAAGATGAGGTTCTTCTTCTGAGGTTCCATCTAAATTTCAAATTAAAAGTCCCAGACAACCTTACAGATCCTAGCTCTGGATCCAAAGTTTAGTACATTTTACATCAAGTAACATCTACACCAATTGAGTCGATAAAGGATAGTATTTTTATTTATTTGTCAATATAAACTCAGAGAATCAAAATTGAAACACTTATATTCAACTTGGTTTCAGGTGGTGGAAAATAAATAGTTTTGTTTGGAATAAATCAGTGGGTATTGCTTTTGTCACATTGTTTTGTAATGTAGAACATTGTGAAGGAATCAAATGAAGGAAAAATACAGCTCAAGTAATATTAAGCAATACGTTTTACAGTTTGATATTCTATTCTTTTTGAGTATTACAATATTTTATAATAAAGTAGTTATGAAACTCTACTTTTGCTTATATGTGCATTTAAAATGTCTCTATGGAATGTGTGTTTTAATAAATAATTACAATTTTGCACTTTTAGTTCCTTTCTAAAAGAAAATAAAAAGATGGGATTACATGTTTCTTACCCGCTTGTGGTTTCTTTCTTTTGCGGAGGACAAAAGATGCATGAGGGATGGTGATTGGGACTGTCAAGCTCCAAAAAGCACATGAAAGGAGTGCAAAAATATCATCAAAAGTCCATAAAAGCACTCAAAATATCTTTTATGCTTTATTCCAAATTTTATGAAGTCATCTATAATATCTACGTGTGGAGAAGAAACAGAATCCATAAAGTGAAATTCTTGCAACTGAATCTGTATTTTCAATGAAATCTAATACAAAGCACTGTGCTTTCTCTGAGTAGATTAATTCAAATCTATTTCATGTTGCTCTATTTCTATCCATCAAGCTAACCTATCACCCTTTCTCTTTTCTTTTATCTGCTCTATTTTTCTTGTGCTTTAACTGCCCCTATAATTCCCCACACTCTTATGCTCTCTTCAGGAGTCTCAGATAAAGCGCATATACGGCATCATGATCAGTCAGAAGCTGCAGGAGTTTGAGGAGGAGGTCAAGCCCATTGGGGTGGTCCTGACCCAGGCCACCTTAGAGCTCTACCATGCCATCACTGCCCGCTTTTTACCCACGCCTGCAAAAATACATTATCTTTTCAACCTCAGAGACATCTCCAAGGTATTTGAACACACCTTTTCCCTTTCCTTCAGATTTACTAAAGTTTGGTTTTCACTTTGTTGGATAATTCATAACATTTTAAAGGTGTCATTCAAGCCAAATGTACATAAAATCTTAGCAAAACAAGAAGGACAGTAAATTAGATTGCAAAAAAAGATAAAAAGACTCCAAAATAGGTAATCTTTCAAATGTAAATACAAATTTTGGGGGAAAGGGTAAGCAAAGTTTTGGTTTTCTGGGCCTTTGAAATGAAATGTTTGAGCCATTCCTGCCATTTCTGTCCTTAGGACTTTATATGTATAAATAAGCATTAAAATTGCTTCATAAACACATTTTGTTTCTAAGCACAGTGGACTATATACTATTTTTATGGCTAAGCTATAACATTTAAAATATTGATATAATCCACATAAAATGTTCACTAAAATGAACATTTATTACTTGTCCCCAGTCTCTGACAATTCACCATAAAATATAATGATTATGATCTTTGTAAAAGAACCTTTGTTTTGCATTGATATGTAACTTCATTTATAGTGTTTTTTCAAATACATTTATTTAAATAAACATCTTTACTTTCTTAGATAAAAACAAAGAAAATTTAGTCATGTCCCCAGCTTTTTATTGATTCCTGTAACACTAAGCCATCCCCCTCCTGAAAAACTGTGAAATTTCCATGTCAGTGGAAAGTTGCATCACTTAGATATTTAGAAGGCTCTCATTTTCTTATTTACATATTTGATGATGGGTGGCATGGTGGCGTAGTGGGTAGCACTGTGGCCTTCCAGTTAGAAGGTTATTGGTTCGAGGCTCACCGGTGACCTTCCTGGAAGGAGTTTGCATGGTCTCCCTGTGTTTGCGTGGGTTTCCTCCGGGTACTCCGGTTTCCCCCAATCACAATCCCAAAAACATGCGATTAGGTTAATTGACTAATCTAAATTCCCCTTAGGGTGTAAATGGGTGAGTGAATGTTGCCCTGCGACTGGCGACCTGTCCAGGGTGTACCCCTGCCTCTCGCCCAATGTGCAGCAGACCCCCGTTACCCCGAATGGGAAGAAGCGGGTATGAAAATGAATATTTAAGGATTTTGTGATGATTTCTTGGGGCGTCATTTTAAAAATACTATCCTGTTACTCAAATTATAATTTCCTGGTTCTATAACCATGTGGCTATTTAGCATGTATTTGATAATTCTTTTCTAAAAAGAATTAGCAAAAGAATTATTTCCCTCCTCTTAATTAAGAATAACAAGAGGGTTAGTGATAAGAAAAAAACGACACCCTCTTTTGATTATGAATCTAAAAAAACATTTAAATAAGTTACGTAAGATGGACCAGTACCCATTTGGAATACGTAAGTGCATTTGCCATTGGAATCGGTTTTAAAATCAAGTTAAAAAAGGGAATTGAATAAATGCCACCCTTTTGGTGGAATGGCTAATTTATTATGTAAATTAATAAACAATTCCAAAGAACATGATTATGGGCTGGGAAGTCACTTAATTAGTTTACACAGGTGGGTTCTATGTTAGGAGTCCCTGCATTAAATGATGATTGTTCCAGGGAAGTTGTACCAAGAGACCAGGTTATAGCAGAAGAAACGGACTGTGACATCACTGCACCTGAGCAGAGAGGAGAGATTCCCACAATACCCAGTCACCTGGAGTGAGGTCCCTGATTGGCACGACTCAACAGACTGTGACACCAACAGGCCTGTTGGGTCACTAGGACCAGCCTGACGCACATATCCCTACCCTTTAAGTCTCAGTCAGCCCATAAGAACTAGGGCTCTGGCACATTTGGAATTTCCATCCTCTGGGACAGAACACCGGAGCAGAGGGCAAGGCAAAGCAAAACCCATTTTCCAAGGGATTAGTATACTCCTCTTTTAAAGACTAGGACAGTGAGTATGGCTGCCACTTTTTCTTAAAATCAGTTCCTGGTCATTTAACTCTGTGATTTTAATTAAAGGGGTTCCCATTTATGGGCTCCAACTATGTGTGTCTGTGACGAGACCGGACCCTGTCACAACCCCCACAATTCACCCCACCCCCCTAACCCCTGTCATAACCTCCCACAAACCACCCCACTGGATGGCATGCTCTGGCACTAAGGAGAGGAGATTGGCCATAAAGTGCAAGGCTTTTCTCCAATGTTTTGAGTGCCACGTCACCCTCGCTGGAAAGCACCACATTCTCCACCAATTGACATACTCATGTTAATGCCGTGATGAGTATTTTATTACAAATGTGCGTAAAAATTATGAATAAAGTCACTCAATACTCTGTGCAGTAGCTTCTAGAGTTGGAAACTTGTCCTTTTAATTAATGGGGTGAAGTGTTTATGCACGGTCCCAAAGCTCCATCAAGAGGAGTATCAGTGATTGGATCACTCCATCAGCATGATCCTTCTGATCTGGGTGGCCTGACTCAGTGGTGCACTTTGTTGGCCCTCGCGATCCGGAGCAAGGATCCTTGAATGTAGGGTGCAAACAGCCATGTTTGTTCTCAAGTAACATTTATTTGCATAGTGTTGATATCAATTGATTTATAGCAGCTTTGCATAAAGATGCTCAGAAAAAGGGAATCTTGTTCCAGAGACTAAAAAATATTGTATACTACAAAGATCCTTTCAAAAAAGCATGTTTACAGTACATCCTTGAGTGTACAAGGACATTTTGAACTTGACTGAAAAGAAAATCAATATTTTTACACAAAAAGAGCTTCAATGATGACATTGTGTGCATGCTCAATATGTTCTCTCCTGCAGGTGTTCCAGGGGTTATTGCGAGCACACAAAGACTTTCACGACACCAAACAGAGCATCACTCGCCTCTGGATTCATGAGTGTTTCAGGTACAGGCAGACTCAGCCATGCAAACACTGATCAATGTTTGAAAAGAAAGAGGGAAAGGGGAGCATTACTGTCTATTTGTTTGGGTTACAGGGTTTTCTCAGATCGATTGGTGGATCATGCAGACTTGGAGACCTTTGTGGGACTTTTATCAGAAAAACTGGCCTCTCATTTCGATGTGCCCTTCCACACCATCTGCCCCAACAAAACGCAGCCTTTGTTTGGTAAACACCACTCATAGAAGCTGAAAATGTGGTTTAATGGCATAGTGATAATGCTTTTTTAACCCTTTAAGTCCAGTGTGCCCATTACAGCCTCTGTTTTTAATTGAGTAGGAATGACCCAACTCAGCAATTGTTTTATTTTGATTTTCATTATAATATGTAGATTTCAAAAAGGTCATTAGTTTTGATATTTTTGGTTTTAAACGAACATTCCAAGAGTTATGACACGTTATTTGCAAAATGAGATAAATGATCGTCTTTCAGTTTTGTTTTACAAACCCCAAATTGGTACCATTTAGTGGTTAAAATAAAGGGTACTAGACCCATCACATGCTCTTGTGCTTTTCAAGATTCTTGCGCAAACAAAGCACAATAGAACAAAAAGTGTTTGCAACAGTGCATAAGGTTTAGAAGATTTTGAAGGTTAAGGTTTAGAACAATTTTCATATTGTTTTTACCTTATCTTTGTTATTTGGGGCGGGGGGGGGGCTATGATTTTCTTTTTAAAACATAAAAAGTATTTGTTGTCGATTTTTGATATTTTCGCTATAACAATGACAAAATTTACTACTTTAAATAGTACTTTTTGCTTAATTTCAAGGTCATTTTTTTTAAGCATTGGCACAAAAAAAAACAATTATTATGATAATTTTTTAAAGCATATTGCAAAGTGGTAAAAATGCTCAAAAGGCCCCGGACTTCTAATTGTAAATTGTATTCTATCCTTTGGCTACAATCACAGTACAGGTAAATTTCATCACAAAAGTAGAATGCAATCCCAATGAAATCTGATTCAGATGAAAATGTGGAAATCTTTTCAAAATCGTAAACATAAGATATATGTAATTCTTATGATTTCTGACAATTTCTGCTCCCACAGATATTATAGTCCTAAAGGTGTCGTCACAAAGCTCATCTACCACCACTGCATAAATTCAGAAATGGACATTTCATGACATTCAGGGATGATCCACACCACATACTTTTAATTTCAAGATGTATTATAAAAAAATGTGAATTATACTGAAACTGTTAATGTGCCACATTCAACTATGGTATTTTTTTTTTATTAACTTTTAAAACTAAAAGTTTCATACACATCAAAACACGATGGATACATTGTAAATAAGTCATTTAAAATTCAGCTGCTTCAACATTGATCAAAACAGATTTCTCGTCATAATATGGGAGATAATATCAGGAATACTGTGTTTTGCAGAATCTTTTTTTTTTACTCTGAAATTAGTGGATTGCCAATTTTGCATTGCATATGAGTCTTACTCCTGCTCACAATAATATCAACATTATCCATTAAAAAAGCTTGAATATAAACCAAAAGCAATATCTTGAGGAAACATTAGTTTCAATCATTATTATGTCAGTATTAGGGGTGTAACTACATATTGTGGCACAAAAATATCACAGTATGTATCGTGCACTAATGGGAGATATCGTCTAGGAACTTCACTATGTGAAAAAGTGTGGGAAATAATAAAGATGGTAAACAAGAATAAGAACTTTGTGTAAGAAACCAGAGGAATATTGCAAAAGAGTGTATAAAAAGAACTCACTCATTTGATACATTACAATCAGATTACATTACACACTCTTAGCAAAGACCATGGCATTCTTAGCTTTAAGGCAAACATTATAAATGTACTTTAATTTTATATGGACAGTTTTTACATTGAATCTGTTTCAGTAAATTCAGTAAAATGTTTTTATTCCAGTTTTTTAAATTTTTTGATCGTATAGTGGACATACTATTGACAAATGTTAGGGAAGAAGCAAAGGGCAAAATATGTTTAAAAAAGGCACAAATTTTGTCAATTGTTCTTATATAGCGCTTTTATACAGCTTCACAAAGTCTAATATAGATTAGTTCTAGTATGAGCATGTTTTGTGTAAAAGAATGGCTTTAAACTATAGTTAAACAGTATTTAAATGATGTTTTAGGGTTTTATAATTATATTGTTTTTGACAATCATTGAAATCCATTTCAGAAGTTTTAGTATATTTTTTATTATATTGGGAAAACCAGAGCTCTTAGAGGAACAACCCACACTAGCAATTCTAATTCATGTGGGGAACTACACTGGGGATTTGTCTGCATTTGATCACTAATTCAAATTCCTAATACACATCTCTCCTCCAGCTTTACACTAAACCATGTTTGTATGCATGCTCTTTTTTCTTCTAAGGTGATTTTCTAAGGGAGCCATCTGTGTATGAAGACCTGCTAGATTTTAAAGCACTTAAACTTCACATGGAGAACCAGCTAGAGGACTACAACCTCACTCCGGGCGCGGTGCCTATGAGCCTGGTGCTCTTCAGAGATGCTATAGAGCACGGTGAGATAGAATATGATTTGAGCCTGCAACAGGCACATGAGCCATCACAATTGTACTTTGAAAAAAAATTGTTCTTATGAATGATGACTTCATGTGGAAAACTAGAGCCATTAATATTCATCTCACAGCACTCATCATTTTTGTTATGTCCATATCACAATACCCATGATTCAGTCCTACATTTCAATGACCAATCTCCTTGGTTCACTTTCAAATGTAGCGTTCTTCAAAATCAGACGCACTTCATCCCTCAGATCTCCCACCAGCATGAATAATTACCCTTCTCATTCCCAC
Source organism: Danionella cerebrum (assembly GCA_007224835.1). Taxonomy (NCBI): domain Eukaryota; kingdom Metazoa; phylum Chordata; class Actinopteri; order Cypriniformes; family Danionidae; genus Danionella; species Danionella cerebrum. The sequence goes on along the minus strand of SRMA01026203.1, from coordinate 32,173 downwards.
AAAGAAGGGCGCAATCGCATTACATACCCCTCAGCGGGGAGAATAATTAGGCGGCCGGTTGGTTCCTCTGCCTATATGTCACTCAGCCTTTATATGCATCTTGTCACTTTCAGCTCAGTGAAACAACTTCTCTTCAATGATACACATGCTGATCATAGCTGATTGATTGGGACAGTAAAAAAAATATCATGTACAGTTAAAAACAAAATGATCTGTCTTCTTTTTTGATGTTTAACAGAGCTTTTGATGTTTTACAGTATTTCCTATCTGGTTTTTTTTCTTCTAGGGAAACTGAATGTAGCTGCTTAAATAAAATACAAATGTAAAAAAAAATTTAAACTGCAAAGTCAATATTATGACACCCCTTATAATTTTTTGGGCTTTAGACCAAACCATGGTCCAATTTATCTTAATTTACATGATTAACCTAAGCACTTTAAGTTGAGGTTTGGTTTCTTGCAAAACAACTTGTGAAATAACAAGCACTGTCTTCATAGCATTGACAAAGGAAATGAATTTAGATAAATGCTCATAAAGATGGAGGACACATTCGTTTAGCAAACTGGTTGACAGCAGTGAGAAGCATTATGAAGACATTTAAAGAGACCAACACAGTGGAGAACATAACAAGGAAAGGCAGGAAATTCTCCTAAATTATGGAAAGAAAACTAGTGATAGAGACTTTTAAAGACTCCAGAACAACTGCTATGACACAAGTTAAGGACTTAGCTAAGTCTGGAATCGAGGTCTTGATAAAGATTGTTTAGCAAGTGGTGAGAGAGACACGGACACGCTGGTCTGGTTCAAAGCCGTTCTGGGCATTTATTTAAAACGATGACTGCATCATATCTTCTCAAGTGACTTTTCAATCAATCAAAGCGCTTCTTGGAGCTGGTGGTGAGAAGGTTAGACAAGTACCTTCTCACCACCAGGGTGTTTCACCCTGTACACACCTCCGGGGTGTTTCACCCTGTTTCGTCCAGGTATGGGGTCCCTCCGTGATGGTGCGTCCGCCATGCTCCGGGCTTTGAGCTGGATCCCTTTCGTTGACTCCTCACCAGAAACATGGGCCGGCACACTTTATAAAGTGCCTTTCAAGTTGGCCTTTCAAGTTGATTCAAGTTCAATCAATTGAGAAAAGTACACAAAAACAAAAAAAAGGTAAAAGGAATAAAACTGATAAAACCACATACATTAAGGTAAATAACGCCATGGTTAAAAGTAATAAAGGAATATAATGTCAACAATCATAAGCCAGTTTAAAAAATAGTTTTAAGGAGAGATTTAAAAATGGTGTAACTTTGTGCGAGAGAGTTCCATATTGACAGTACATAGACAGAGTTTTCCCATAGTCAAATGCACTGTTGCAGATCAAGAAAATCTCCTACTCTGAAGAAGAGACACCTCCAAGCCAGAATAAAGTAGGCTAAGGACAGTCTGTGGAAGCAGTATCAACCAGAAACGTGTCCTTTGGTCAGATGAGACAACAGCTGCTGTCCATGGAAGGAAAGGGCAAAACAATATTTTGATCAGGGTCATTTGAAACAATAAGACAATAAATGGCTTCACCCAACCTCCAAACATCTACCTGAATTTTCATTGCAAAGTTTTGTGTGATGCCGCGCCTAGATAGTAAACCATGGGCGCAAACTGGACATCACACATCTAACCGAATGAGAGCTGCAAATGAAAAAATGAGGTGGCGCATCCCACATTTTTGTAGTGGCTTCGTACAGGAAATGGCTTACCGCAAATCTCATGAGCACAACTGTACTTCTGTATTCAAATATTTGTGAATAAACTACACACCAAACTCATTCAGCTTCCCTCCTTCCTCAGAAACGTGAAAGCAGCCTGAGGTGGAGTACTTCATGATGGATAATAATCCATTATTGTAACCCTCAGTCATTATTTACAAGTAGAAGGTGTACCCTCTGTGTCTTACAGTGACTCGAGTGGTGCGGGTTATCAGTCAGCTGCGTGGAAACATGTTATTGGTTGGTATCGGTGGCTCGGGCAGGCAGAGTTTAACCAGACTGGCTGCCTACATCTGTAAATTTACTGTTTTCCAAGTGGAAGTCACCAAACAGTACCGCAAGCAAGAGTTTCGAGAGGGTGAGTTTTGAACACACTGTGTATTAAGTTATTTATCCGGAGAGTAGCCCAAAAGGGATAATTTAAATATATCCTCATTGAGAATCAAATTGTTGTTACTAGCTACAGGAAGTAACTGTCAGACTGGTTGGTTCACCTCTTCTGAACCCATTAGAAATATCTGGAGCACAAATAAAATATTATCAGTCGAATGTGTGAAATTATGCCCCTCATGAAAAGTCTGAGTTTGCTTTGATGCTTCAACATTTTTATAATGAGGTCAACATAGTCTATGTTTACAGCTTGGTCTCAGAAGCTTCCGAAGGCTTGCCTGGTATCAAATACAATGATACTTGAGTCCCAAATGTGTATTTAATCATAAAACTGTTAAAATCATATTTATCATGATACATTTGCCTGGGATAATATGTCTAATAGATACTAAAAACTACTAATATTATATTTTAAAATTGCACCATTACATTGAAAGTCAATAAAGACAAATCTTGCCGGAATGACTCCTATATTTGTGATGTGACAAACCATTTGATCCCACTCATGACGCATGAATGGGAGAAGTACATCATCTAAACTGGTTAATCATCCAACCTTGTGGTATTGTTAGCCGGATATATATGTGCAGTGGCAGAGGGCGACGCGAGTTTGAATACCGAACCAGTCATCATTTCCCTCTTCCCCCTCTCTACCTACTGTCCAATATGTTAAAATAAAGGCAAGGGCCAAGAAAAATAAATCTTTAAATGGGTTAATCTTCTATTGTTCCACATAGAAGAAGGTTATATTATGTTTGCTAAGTAGTGATGTGCTGTTGCCGAGAGAAAAGATTAACTTTATATTCGCTGTATATTACAACTCACAAATGTATCTACAACCTTTGCATTGCTAGTGACTTGAGAGCTACAGTTTACTGCAATAAATGATGCATTTCTCATTCCCATACAGACATTAAAAAGCTGTATCGGCTAACAGGAGTAGAAAACAAGCCCACCGTGTTCCTGTTTAATGACACCCAGATTGTGGATGAAACCTTCCTGGAGGACATTAACAACATCTTGAGCTCAGGAGAAGTGCCAAATCTCTATAAGTCTGACGAGCTTGATGAGGTGCAAGTTTTGGTTTTTTATATTTGTGACGGCAAGTTTGTGTTTGATGAGGGCAGATTTTCAGCTTGTTCTGTGCACACAGGTCCAGAATGCTCTGTCAGATGCAGCCAGGAAGGACAATATTCAGGAGACCCCAGATGCCCTCTTTAGCTACCTAATAGAGCGTGTCAGGAATAACCTGCACATTGTTCTCTGCATGAGTCCTGTCGGAGATCCATTCAGGTGGAGCTTGCCTTGTTGTTTGTTTTTTCGTGAATTTCCCTGTGGACACATTTATTATGACAGTCTGGTTAAATTCAGGAATTTATCTTTCGCTGTGAACAAAAGAGAAAACAGCTGCAGTTATTCCAGATACACTTGCACTCAGGTTTCAGCTGTGATTGGTTGTTTCAACCATCTTGGAGAACCAACCACAGATCTTCAGTAGCTTGCAAAATGCCCACAAACATAAACACATTTTTTTGGAATGTTATGTGAAAGACCAACACAAAGTGGCATACAATTGTGAAGTAGAAAGAAAAAATATACATGACTTCAATTTTTGATTGTAAATAGAAAACTGAAAAATGCAGTGTGCAAAAGTAATTGTCCCTCTTTACTCCGAGTGCCTCAATTTGCCTTAATATGTTGGCCTTAATATCAGTACAAAAACAGCTGTTCTGTGACAGTTCTGTGAATATTGGGGAGCAAACCAAAAAACACACCAGACAGGTCAGGGATAAAGTTGTGGAGAAATTCAAAGCAGGGTTAGACTATAAAAAGATTTCCCAAGCTTTGAACATCTCATGGACCACTGGTCAGTCCATCATCTGCAAATGGCACAACTTCAAACCTACCAAGACATGGTCGTCCGCCTAAACTAACAGCGCAAACAAGGAGAGCACTGATGTTAGATGCAGCCAAGATGCTCATGGTGCCTTTGGATGAACGGCAGAGATCTGCAGCTCACGTGGGGGAATCTGTCCGTAGGACAAAATCAGTCATGTACTGCACAAAGCTGGGATTTGTGGAGTGGCGAGAAGAAAGCCACTCTTAAAAGAAAACCACAATAAGTCCCGTTTGTCAGATAACATGCAAGTGACCCAGCCAATGTGTTGAAGAAGGTGCTCTGGTCAGATGAGACCAAACCTTTTTAGCCTAAGTGCAAAATGGTATGTGTGGCGGAAACCTAACACTGCACATCTCTTCAAACACACCATACCCTCTGTCTAACACAGCGGTGGCTGCGTCATGCTTTAGGGCTGCTTCTCTTCTACAGGTACAGGGAAGTTGGTCAGAGTTTATGGTAAGATGGATGGAGCCAAATACAGCGAACTTGGAAAAAAAAGTTTTGGAGTATGCAAAACACTTGACCGTGGGGCCGAGATTCACTTCCCCATAAGACAACGGACCTAAACATAAAGCCAAGGCTACAGTGGAGTGGTTTAAAATCAAACATATTCATGGTCCAGGAAAAGTCCTGACCTAAATCCAATTGAGAATCTGCGGCAAGATCTAAAACTTGCTGTTCACAAACGCTCTCCAATCAATTGACTCAGCTTCGATTGTTTTGCAAGGAAAAATGGGAAAAGATTTCTGTCTGTGGTTGTGGTAAAGCTGGTAGGGACATACCCTTAAAGACTTGCAGCTGTCATTGCATCAAAAAGTTGTTTGCACAAAGTATTCTCTCTTATTGATGCTATTAACTGCAGCCAAATAGCTATAATTCTGACACACCAGTCCAAAGCATCTGCTGCCATTGTTCTGCACCCCAGAGTTCAAATGTTTTGGTGAATACTTGAATCCTTGTTCCCACCTCAGAACTATGGCTTTTGGCCACAACACTTCCGTGAAGACCCCTTCTAGCCAGACTTTTTTTGGATAGTTGATGGGTGTGCCTGGGTCTCACTGGTTTCTCCCAGTTCTGAGATGAAGACATCTTCCAATTTCGGAAACCTGATTTTTCTTCCTTGGTCAACCTCTGTGTCTGGAACGTTGGGTGGAAAAAAAGGGGTGGAACGTCTTGTTGGGTAGAGTTCTCGTTGATGCAGAAGAACTACCTAGAGTCTTGTTGCTGTGCTCGATCTTGCCATGGTGTGTCATTCTCTACCTCAAATTGTTTTCTCGCCAAGTTTTAAGCATCCTACTCAGTTTCTGTTTCAGCTCAACTTATATGTGACAATGATGATCATTAGCACCTGGTGTGAAAGGAAAAAGTAGAAACACCAAATAATGTTTGGTGTTATACTTTTGTTCGCTCACTTTTATTTTTGTAAATGTAGTAAATAAAATATAGTTTTATTTGCATACAATTTGTACATTTCCATGTAGAATATAGAAAAGTGTGCATCCCCTTCCGAATCTAAGTATTCATTCTAGGGGTGTAACAATTGTCACAATATAAATCCTGCTGCTCCTGGCATTCTGCAAAATGCCAAAAATTCCAAAAAAGTGTGGGAAACACGAGAAAAATTGTAAAACACGAGCTAATAAAAAGAGATCTCTCACAATAGGAACAATCCTCTTTAATGTGTTCCCTTTGTCCAATCTCATTAAATATGACATGTATTGTGTGTGAGCTTATTTGGATTTCTACCTGTTTCAACAGTAACTGAACTAGTTTTTTTAGAGTTTTAGATTTTTTTTAGTTCTAGATTTATTCATTTGTGAAACACATTTGTTGTGAAACAAATTATTTGTTTATTCAGGAATCGTATTCGTCAGTACCCAGCTCTTGTGAACTGCACGACTATTGATTGGTTCAGTGAATGGCCTAGGGACGCCCTGATGGAGGTGGCTGAAAGATGTTTGGATGGGCTCTCTCTGGGGAGTGAGGATGGGGTAAGAGTTTGAATAACCAATGCTTAACTTTACCCATTAAATGACTTGCACAATGCACCATTCTTTTGTAGCTTCTTGCTCAATGTTAATAATAAGTGTGTCTCAACATCACCTCAACATCACCAAACTTCAGCGATCGCCCCCATGGTGCTGGTTGCAGAATAATTTCTGCCCAATACAAGTCTATGGGAAAAGGCTGAACTTTAAAAATTGGTATTTACATTTTTTTTTTCATTTTGTTCAAGTTTATTTTAGCGTGGTTCAAAGTCGCTCAAATACTGCCCTAATAAAACAAGGCGGGCCATGTGATTAACACTTATGAATAACAGCTACACAGAACTGAGCTGACTTACCGCTGCTATCACGGCGTGAGAAAGATCATTTACGCTGTCAACGATCAAAATCAGAGAAGTTCTCAAATTCTACAATTTCTACAAATTCTGTGATTTATTACAAAATAAATTGTAAGTAATAGACTACGTGTGAGATGGTCGTCTACGAGACAGACTTGAGGCGGAGCTCTGAAAAAATTCTGTATATTGTATCGCTGGCATGATATTTTGATGTGTATTGTTACACCCCTACTTTACACACAAATAAAAGTAAACATATAGTGCTGAACAGTAATGAACAGACTACATTAATATACACACCAAATCGTGAAATAGGACCCCCCCCGACCACCATTTTTGGACAGTAACGCATTACTTAGTTATTAGTTATTGTAATTAGATAACTTTTTTAGAAACGCAGTAATCAAATGTGTCATAATTTTCAAAAGGGTATTTCGATTTTAGTTACTGTCCATGCTGCAGTACTTGCTAAGTTTTCGTTTTATTGTTTATCTATTCATTCATTAATTTTCCAACCTGCTTATTCCCTTTTTGGGGTCACGGGGGATCTCCAGCATACGGCGAGAGGCAGGGGTACACCCTGGACAGTTCGCCAGTCCATCGCAGGGCAACATTCACACCTAAGGGGAATTTAGATTATTCAATTAACCTAACCGCATGTTTTTGGGATTGTGGGGGAAACCGAAGTATCCGGAGGAAACCCACGCAAACACAGGGAGAACATGCAAACTCCTTTCAGGAAGGCCACTGGCGAGCCTTGAACCGTCAACCTTCTAACTGGCAGGCCACAGTGCTTCTCACTGCGCCCCATTGTTTATTTAAAGCATCCAATTTTGAAGATGTATATTGATGTTTGAATTAGCAACATTAAGTGAATTCTATCAAACACATATTTTTTTATCTCTTCATGGGATCTTTACTTAAAAATTTCTAATTTGCTAAGCCATCAGAACCGAACCGAAAACATCTCTTTGGGAAAAAACAAGCAGATGAACTGTGTCATTCGAAAAAGTCTGCCTAAGAAAGCTTCTAGTACCCTCATCCACATGATAGAATTTTTTTATGACGACATTTCCAGAAGCAATGAAATTCACACGAATAAGCTTGTTCTTTTTGGGGGGTGGGGGGCTCTGCTTACAGCAAACAGAGACAAGGAAACTGTATGTACAATGGGAGTTAGTTAAAAAAAATACCCCTCCCACCTTGTCCGCTAAAGGGCAGCATGGGATCAGGGGTAAATAAAGCCTTAGCAACGAACAAGCACATCAGACTACAGTAAAAACATTGCCTTGTTGGAGTTGTGGAGGGATGTCTAAGCCATCTAAGAAGTACTGCTCTGACCTGCTCATTTACACCGGTGGGTAAAAGCATACAAAGAAGGAGAGGTCTCTGAGAAGGAATAAAAGCTTCTCTTTATCTTGTTCTCACTGAGGAGTTGTTTGACTCCTTATTTTTTTTTTGAGAGACTAACAAGTAATTTTTTATGTATATAGAAGTATACTAAATACAGTTTTATTGAGCTTTTCTACAATGTATTTTCAATTTAAACATTTTTGGACAATTTTTGTACTCTAGGGTGATGTTTCAGGAGTTTTTAATCCTCGCCTCCATTGAATCTCCAGCTTGTTTTTAGTAACATCATAGAAACCCTGTCTCTTTTTTAAACTATAGCCTTTTCCAATTGAGTTTGTTTCAGGCTGCTCTGAATAAGTTTGAATTTAGAATAAGTCCAGAGTTGAAGAGATATTTAGAAGCTACCTTTTCTTGTCACAGATCCAGACTAAAGTTGCCAGCATCTTTGTGACCGTGCACCAGTCTGTGTCCCAGTTCTCTCATCGCATGAAAGTAGAACTGAAGAGACACAATTACGTCACACCAACCAACTACCTGGAGCTGGTTTCAGGATATAAGACGTAGGAGACAATGGCTAACCTCTATGCATTTGGTGGTTATTTTATTTAGCTGATTGCTGTTATTGTGCCCTCAGATTGTTGTCGGAGAAGCGTAGTGAGCTCGGAGAGCAAGTGTCAAAGTTGAGGAATGGCTTGTTTAAAATTGACGATACTCGCACAAAGGTGGAGGCCATGTCTGTGGAGCTGGAAGAAGCCAAGAAGAAAGTTGCAGAGTTCCAGAAACAGTGTGAGGAATATCTGGTTGTTATTGTGCAGCAGAAGAGAGAAGCTGATGAACAGCAGAAGGTGTGTGTCGGTCGCTCTGATTATAACCCATAATCTTCTGCAGATGCATGCTTTCAGTAACTTGCTGTTTGTATTTTCATATTTATAAACTGGATTTTCTGCTGTGTTTCCTAATGTGTGTCTCTGTGCGTAGGCGGTTGGTGCTCACAGTGAGAAAATAGAAGCTGAAGAAATCAAGTGTAAGGCCATGGCAGAGAATGCTCAGAGAGACCTAGACGAAGCTCTTCCAGCTCTAGAAGAAGCCATGAAGGTCATTCTGCATTCATGCCTTGATCACTTCCAGTGCACCAAAATGTAGCAGCATATATGATTCACACACAATGTTTTCATCAGGACTTGAAACAAACTGTGCTAATCCTGCTGAACTGTCTTCAGGCTCTGGAATCGCTGAATAAGAAAGACATGACGGAGATCAAGTCTTATGGCAGACCTCCAGCTCTTGTGGAGACCGTGATGCAGGCCGTTATGATCCTCCGGGGATGTGAACCCACTTGGGCGGAAGCCAAGAGACAGCTTGGTATGATGAAAAGAAAGTTCCAGGTCGTTATTAAATCACTCCATCACAATGATGTCACGTGGATTCAGGCGATACCTCGGCCATGAAATCCATTTCAGACTACTGTACTTTAAGCCGAACCAGATGAGCAAATACACAGAGAAAGAGTCAGGCCAGGGATGTTTTCAGGCTGTTTCATTAGCATACCTGGATCTGTTTTAAAGGTCAGCTCTCAGCAGAATAAACATAAAACAACAGATCAGCTTGCAGATGGGAAATTAGATATGTGCTTGTCTGCTTATTTCAAGTCATTTGTTTCAGGGGAGGGCAACTTCATTAAGCAGTTGGTGAATTTTGATAAGGACAACATATCAGATCGCGTGCTGAAGACCATTGGACAGTACTGCACTCAGCCGGACTTCCAGCCAGAAATCATTGGCCGCGTCTCACTTGCAGCTAAGTCCCTCTGCATGTGGGTCAGGGCCATGGAGGTACTGTTTACAATAACAAACCATTACAGTTGATACTAGAATGATCCTTAAGGCCTGTTCACTCTAAGGTTCAAAACTCCAATTGTAAACAATGAAGCACTTTGCTTACAATAGCATTAATAGCTGGGTTAAATTTAATAAAATTCAATTGAAATCTAATAAAGTTATTTCAACCATGTTCTGTGTAAAACAAACAAACAAACAAAAAAGCATTTGGGTTTAATTGATCTCAAAGTTGAGGGGGAAATCTGAGAGGAGAGATTGTTTTCTGCTACTTGGACCTAAGGTCCTGTCTTCCTCTGCTTCTGATTGGCTGAATTAAGAGTGTCCTCCAATGAGACGAGAATGTTTTCCATAGAGGGTTGATTCATTAAGGGTTTTACATTAGTACAATTTGCTGACGGACTGGATTAAACTAGTGCTTCCAAAACTGTCACTACATGTTCATTCTGCTGTAAATAGATAGCAATATAATTTAGTGAGTGATATCATGACTTCTATGCATAAGAAATTGAACGCATAGAAACAATTAATAATCTTGTTTTCAGTGTTTGAAAATCATTTTAACAATGAAGCTAGAGCTGCACTGTGGTGTAGTCGGTAACACTCCAGCCTTACATTAGGAAGGTTGCCAGCTGGTGGAGTTTGCATGTTCTCTCCATGCTGTTGTGAGTTTCCTCTTTCCTAGGTGGTCAAATTTTGGACACATACATTAATGTTGGCTAGTAAAAGTGTCCATTAAAGCCAATGTCCCATCGAGTGACAATCCAACCCCCATTTCTCAATAATTGTCCCTAAACTGAGACAGAGAAATGCCAAGTTTGTTGCTATTGTAAGCAGCCTTGTTAAGGAGCTGTCAGTGACATAATATAGTATTCTCCACGTCACTATGAGTCACTATACATCCTTAACCTTAATTCCTTAACCAATGGTCAAATCGTTTCTAGATAATAGTTTCTATGGGTATTTCTGTATTTGTGTCTATCAGGTGTACGGACGCATCTTCCGAGTGGTTGAACCAAAGAGAGCACGGCTGCATGGAGCGATGTCTCAGCTGGCTGAGAAGCAGGCCTCGCTGGCTGAAGCACAGGGCAAACTCAAAGAGGTCTACTTAAGTTTATCTGCCCTATGTGAGAATCAATAACTATATTTGTTATGGGATGTAAAGCTGGGTTTGTGTGTGCATCAATAGGTGGGAGAGAAACTGGATAATTTAAAGGCCCAATATGATGAAAAGCTCGCCCAAAAAGAAGATCTAAGAAGGAAATCTGAGGACATGGAGCTCAAACTGGACCGGGCTGGCAAGCTGGTATCTGGTCTGGCTGGAGAGAGAGTGCGCTGGGAGGAGACAGTAGAGGCATGTGCAGACAAAGCCTATGAACTTGGTCACCTAGATGTTGTTCACTTTGATCTACAAACAAATATAATTGCAGCTAGTTTTAATGGTGTGCATGCTTGCTCAGGGTCTGGAGAAGAACATGTCCTGTCTAGTGGGGGATTGCCTCCTGGCTGCTGCCTTCTTGTCTTACATGGGCCCTTTCCTGTCCAGCTACAGAGATGAGCTTGTCACTGATATCTGGATTAAACAGGTTTGTGTTTCATCATTCTGTCCAGTGTTTTAACCAGAGGTGGGACTAAGTTACTAGTTTACAAGTCCCAAGTCAAGACAGGGCAAGTCCAAGTCCAAGTTACAAAAAAAAAAGTATTAATACATAGCTTTCCTGTGGTTCATCTGCCAACTGCATAAATGTAAATTTATATTAAAATAGCAAAAACATAAGCATTAAATAAATTTTAAAAAACTAAAGATTGATGTAAATGTAACGCATGAAATCTGTTGAGACAACTGGACTCAAGAAAAATAAATATCTAAATTCATAAACTTCCCATTAACCTTGAAAGCAGATTTGATCCCTAAAGGAAAAAGTTCAGTCATGCGGGGATAGCCAATCACGTGTCAGAAATACTGCCAGCAACCAATAGATGAACTTATATCTTAAAGAAGCTTCAGTTTTATTGGCTGATTGTGCGTGGTCTGTCTCTCTCGGACACTAACTTGCACAGAGTGCATTGATTATTATGGAAGTCTTTCCATGTCAAAAGGGTCAAGTCCGAGTCGTCACAAGTTATTGGGGTTCAAGTCCAAGTTGAGTCACAAGTCTTTTGCGATGTTGTCAAGTGGAGTCTCAAGTCACCAAATTAATGACTTGGGTCTGACTCAAGTACACACCTCTGGTTTTAACCATATCCTCAAAAACTTGTTGTAAATGTTTTTCTCCAATGTTTTGTTGCAAGATGCTCATACACTTAAGTAGATACTTACCTGTAACAAAACACTCCTTTCCACACCAACACAACAACTCAAACCCTTACATTTTATAATCCAAATAGACTAAATAGCAGTCTAAGGACACCAGGGGAAAAACTGTACCAAGTTTTATGAAATCTACAAGTTACATTCCTACAAAGTTTCACCCCATGTTAAGTCAATGAAAAAAAATTCCAGTAAAACTCAACCCAACTTTTTGCAGAACAAAGATGAGTATAATCCCAAGAACACCACTCCAACTGTAAAAAATGGTGGTGGAAATGTCTTGCTTTTTTTATGGGTGCATCATATCGAGGCAGCAACCTCTTCCCTTCAGTAAGACAAATGAACAAGTCTTTCAGCATTACATGAACCTAAACAGAAAGCCAGGTGATTTAAGTGGCCAAACCACGATGATCTAAATCCAGTAGAAAAGACATGGGGAAAATTGTTAGTCAGAGACTGACCCAAACCCTATTACATACATTGACCCAAACCCCTGAGTATAGGAATGGGTCAGAATCTCTCAGTTTAGAACTATGGAAACCACCTGACTTCTGTAATTATAAACAAAGGGCATCTGTATTCCCAACAAATTTGGGTCAAGGTAAAGATTTATTCATTCATTCATTTTCTTTATCAATTAACCATGACATCTTTTACGTCAAACTGGTGTGCCTAGACGAAACCCACACAAGCACAGCAAGAACATGCAAACCTTCTTAGTGAAAGTCTGCATGCTACCCACTGTGCCACTCGAGATAAGGATTTAGTAATGAGTTCCAGCATTCCAAACAGACACACCATTAATGTCTTTCTGTTTGACATGTTTTTCTCCTACTCTATTATTTTTTGCCTATATTTGTTGTTTTGATTTGCATTTTCTGCAACCAATATACATTTGCTAAACAAAAAGTTCCATTATACCACTTTAATGCAGCTGTTTAATTTCTTTGTCTGGAACCTTTGCTAACATTTTCCTCTCTAGGTGAGAAAACTGAAGTTGCCATGTTCACCAGGGTTCAGTTTTGCCATCTTCCTGTCCAAACCTACGGCTGTGCGTGAATGGAATATCCAAGGCCTCCCATCTGATGCTTTCTCAACAGAGAATGGAGTCATCGTCACCCGTGGCAACCGGTCGGTCCCAGAGAGCCAATCCCTAAATGGCAAATAGAATAGTGATTGTATCTCATGAATAATGTGTGGTAATGAATAGTGATTGGATCATCTGAATTGTTCATTCTTATCACATATAAGTCTCATTCATATCTTGACACACTAAATAGATTAATAGCTTTTACGGATTATGGAAATTATGAAATGCATTTATGGATAGTTTAATAAGGTTCGTGTCAAGGCCAACAATTTTCACCCTCTTCCCCCACAGTTGGCCATTAATGGTGGATCCTCAAGGACAAGCACTAAAGTGGATTAAGAACATGGAGTCCAAACGAGTGAGCATTTCATACATAAACCCAACACGCCTTTTACAGATACAGAAAGTAGCAAAACAATAGAAACAAGAGCGCTCTGGTTATTAAACTTGTTTGATCCGCTATTCCTTGGAGATGAAGATAACCTATGTTTGGTTGTAGCTTTAAGGACTGCAACTCATGATGTTCATCACACGACTTACTGTTTAGCACAGAGACAAGCCATTTTGAGAGCTCTTATTTAGAAGAGAAGTCTCTTAATTAACTCTTTCCCGAGAGTTAAAAACAGCACCTGCTCTCCTTTAGCTAAATACACTTACCATTCATATCTCCATTTGAGTACATGTGCTCACAAATATACTCCCTCTGTGGGATTGATTGACTGATTGATTGATTGGTTGATTGATTGATTGATTGATTGATTGATTGATTGATTGATTGATTGATTGATTGATTGGATGGATCATAATCAGAATGAGCTTTATTGCCAAGTAGGTTTGCACATACAAGGAATTTGCTTTGGTGACAGACCGAGGCAGCCATCTGTGGCCCCAACTTGTAGAGAGAGAAACAGAGAAATGGGTATACATTAGGGAAGGTAGCTCAAAAAGAGCCTGAGCAGGTTAAGAAAGCCATTGCATCAAGCACATATAGACAATACAGACAAGTATAGACAAGTTAGAATGCCTATAGACAAGGGTTGTGCTGAGAGACGCTCCTTATCAGGCACTCGAGGGGATTGTTTAGACTCCTTTCCATGGCCTCCAAGGGAAGTCAGATATATGGATGGATGGATAGATGAACAGATGGATGGATGGGTGAATGGACAGACAATGTACGGCTTGTATTGTCAGGGTATGGGTTGATTGAAAACGATGTATACTTTCATACAATCTTTCTTGAGCATCCATTTATCACTTGAAATCATGTTTATCCTCTCTGCTATGTTTAGTATTTAGTTCTCATTTCTGTCCTTCGGAACTCTTCTAGTTCTCAGCTTTCCTCTCTCTTTCAGGGACTGAAGCTAATCGACTTGCAGATGCCTGATTTCTTGCGGATCTTGGAGAACGCTATACAGTTTGGTTCTCCAGTCCTCCTACAAAATGTTCAAGAAGAACTAGATCCATCTTTGGCTCCCATCCTTAACAAGAGTTTAACAAGTGTTGGTAAATTCCACACATTAACACACAATGGAGTACATTAACACACATGTGATCAATAGTGTTTGCAAAATTCAACACTGTACAGTGATTTTGTTGCATTACTTCTGCCTTTCTGGCTGCTTCCTGGTTAGGGTTAGGGTTAGGGTTAGGGTTAGGCTAACCCTAACCCTAACCCTGCTTCCTGGCTGCTTCCTAGTGCAAGGTTAATGTTCTTTCTGGGTTGACTTCGCATGACTTATCAGCAATTATGTGTGTTTTCCTCCAACCATTTCCTTCTACAGCTGTTGGATGGAAGGTATGCGATATACTTATATATTTCTGTAGACTGATTTTGAAGTTAAAAGTGGGTGTGCACTGCTTTCATCACAACATTCATGCTCATTGTCATTTTTAATTGCATTTTACTTTTATGCCCAGTAGTCTTTCTGGGCATGTATTTCCCAAAGTGTATGAAATGTGCTTGAAACCTACAATTCACATTTTCAAAACAGTTGGATGGATAACTTTGAAAGGCTGGTGATCGTCTAGCCCTGTGGTATAGCAGACATTGCGCCAGACACATATGTGTGCGGTTGCGCAGGGCAACTCAGGTTCGAACTTGTCGTCATTTCCAAACCTTCCCATCTCTCTCTATCCACATCTCTTCCTGTCTCCTTACTGTCCTAATATTCCAAATGGTGATCAACTCCAAAACCTAATGTTTTATCGTGCATGTGGTACTTGACACAGTATATAGTTGTAACACAGTTGAAAATTATCAATTAAATGTTTTTAAACTTAAGGTTGCTAAAAATAATTAAGCACATTAAGGGCATACATTGTTCAACCACCTAGTGTAATTATCAATAAAGGAGACTGGTATTCTGGGGTGGTATGAAATGTACAGTACTTCTAATAAGAGACTGATGCACAACCAATTAAATAGCAAAAGTGTTCAAATAAATGTCTCTCAGAGTCAGAAAACCGTAGACCTTGCAAAACATTGGAGCTTCAAATCTCACAGGGGTTCTTTAAAGATATCATATTAATCTTGCCGACATGTTTTTGCAGGTGGCCGTTTCTTTTTAAAATTGGGAGACAAAGAAGTGGAATACAGTCCAGAATTCCGTTTTTACATGACAACTAAACTGTCCAATCCTCATTATACTCCTGAGATCTCTTCCAAAACCACCATTGTCAACTTTGCGGTGAAAGAGCAGGTGTGCATGTGCTTTTGAATTTATTTCTGTATGAGAAGTCTGGATGATGGCTGAGTCGTGACTGTGCGTGCGTGCCAGGGTCTGGAGGCCCAGCTGCTGGGCATCGTGGTGAGGAAAGAACGTCCGGAACTGGAGGAACAGAAGGACTCTCTAGTGATCAACATCGCCTCGGGTAAAAGGAAGCTGCAGGAGTTAGAAGATGAGATCTTACGGTTCGTTGAACAAACTCATGCTTTGCAAACCTGGATTAACACCCTTCTAACACGTGACGCACGCTCTCAATCAGCTTGTTTGGAATATTTCCATATTCTGTCCGTTTTGTTGTGTGTAGCTTGCTAAACGAAGCGACAGGTTCTTTGCTGGATGACGTTCAGTTGGTGAACACCCTGCAGACCTCCAAAGTCACAGCCACAGAGGTCGCCGAGCAACTGGAGATCAGTGAACTGACCGAGAGCCAGATCGATACAGCCAGAGAGGTGAGAGAACAAGAGAGGGATGAGGGGGAGGTCAATGAGAGAAGGTGCTGAAAGGGTTGCCAGATTGGATTAAGGATTGCAGCGCTGAATAAGAAGGAGAGATAAGAAGTCTGCTGGGCTGCCAATATCGATGGCAAGAGAGCCGGATATAGATTTAGACACCAAACTGTGTGTGCTTGTTTTTGTGTCTGTGTTCAGGCCTACCGCCCCTGTGCCCAGAGGGCGTCCATCCTGTTCTTTGTACTGAATGATCTGAGCTTCATAGATCCCATGTATCAGTTCTCTCTGGACGCGTACATCAATCTGTTCATCCTAAGCATCGAGAGCAGCCCTCGCAGCCACAAACTGGAGGAGAGGATCAACAATCTCAATAAACACCACACTTATGCTGTCTACAGGTCCCTAGCACACACCACAAACAGTCAATTTTAGAAGATTTATATATTATATATATATTTATAATAATGTACAAGAAGTTAAGAAGTTGATTCCGGGGGACATAATCTATGAGAGACTGTTTAGTATACGGTTGCCTAGAGAGGTCAAACATGCTGCAATGTAAAAAAAAAACACTTCCACCGCAAACACTTAAATGGTGTTAAACTAAATTAAACACTTAAACTAAATTTATCATTCATTAATAAGCAGCATTAATCAGAGAGCTGTGTTGTTTTTTTATGTAATCTTATAAATAATAAGACCTACATTTCCTCATTTGAAATTAATATACAAAAATTGCCTTGAGTCAAAAGACAATAAAATGGATGCATATCAACATCTTGGTTTATATGTATGGAATATGGTTTTAAGGAGGCTTTGGTTTATCTAGCCCCTGAAGAATCATTGTTCAAAATACCTTAAACCCTCGTTTTTTTGACCATTGTGACATAATGTTACTCATTACCCTTAGAAGTCTGGGACCTTTTTGAGCATTTTTTACTACTACAGTTTGCTCTAATAAATTACAGTACCTTTAAAACTGTTTTTGTGGCAATGCTTGATATAATTTTTTAAACAACTTTTTTTTTTAACAAACATTTATTGTACAATACATTGATATTCTACAATAAGCCTGAAAAAATACAGTTTTGTGTATAAAATTTTGTCATTTTTGTACTGCAAAAATCTAAAAACAAAATGACGGTGAACAGTTTTTATGTTTTATAACAAAAATCAAAAATGTGAAGACACAATAATAATTCATACATACTTTGTGCCTGAACTTTGTGAAGCCATATCACAGTTCTTGTACTTCCAAACAACAGTGTCACATGGGTGGCGGAGTGAACCCCAAACGCAGCGATCGGCCCCATGGTGCCGGCTGCAGAATGATTACAACCCAATATGGCAAACGGTTTTAATGATTTTCGAAAGTTATCTATGCAGTGATCAAAATGCAATAGGTTTTTTTTGGTTCAAGTTTATTTTCGTATGGTTCACGATGGCTCAATTTTCTCTCATAAAAACTAGGCAGGGCCATCTGATTGACAGCTATGATTCACAGCTATGCTGAATAGATCTGACTTATCACTGTCATTACATTGTGAGACAGATAATTTATGCTGCCAATGATTGAATTTAGAGATATTCTTGTTCTTGTTTATAATTACAAAACAAGATGTATATAACAGACTGCGTGTGAGGGGGGGGGGGTGAGCCAGACTCGAGGCGAAGCTCTGAAACCTTGACGGTTCTATCCTTTATCAGGAAGTCGCGTGTGTGCATGTGCATCTCTCAATGCCAGCCTCCAGTCCAGCTCGGAAAAGGTGTCTGTAAAACTAAACTGAAAGACGATCACACATTTTCTCATAGTTCAATTTGAATAAACTTGCAAATTATGTGCCATAACTCTTGTAGTGTTTGAAAAATATCAAAACAAATAACCTTTTGGGAACTTACACATTTTATATGAAATCAAAATCAAACAATAGGTGGGTCGCATCATTCCTACTTAATTGAAATTAGCTGGTAGCAGACACATTAAGAGAGTTAGTAACATTTATATTATTTTATTATTATTTTTATTATATTTTTTTATGTATAGTACATAGTTTCCTGCAATAGTTGAGGCATAATAAGCAGCTCTGAACCAGTGAACCTTGATTCTTTTTTCCCAGTTTTAATTTTATCTAAGCTAATAATCGACCTTAAGAAGAGTAAATATTAAGGCTGAAGCTTTAAACACACACCATTAAACAAAAACATAATTTTTTGGCTTATTTTCTTTTCTTTTTTATTGTTTCTGTGAGGAGTGTAAAATAATGCTTATTTGAATGAAACTTCATCAGGTATAAAACATTTGAAGACAAATAAAAAATGCATAATCATTAGCTTTGAAGAGATCTTTACAAAGAGAAGTGTGTGTCATTGAAGGGCTGTTGTTTTTTTTTTATCAGATATTCACAGAATGATTAATCCACTGCCATCTGAATCACGACTTAATAGTTTTATCAACACACTGCCTGCATGATTATTACTGCCTGAACAACTAATAATGGTGCACAAAAGCATCATCTTTTTTCTGACAAGTTGAGACAAATGCCTTCTCTGGTCCGTTTTTAATATCTTAATTTTTAATCTTGACTCATACACATATTTTCTACTGTATAAAGCCATGATCACAACCATCTAGCATCTCCTGCTTGTTGTCACCTCATGTTTGTCAGTAATGTGATGTTCATTCATTCATTTTCCAACACGCTTATTCCCTTTCGGAGTCACGGGGGTCTGCAGGTGCCTATCTCCAGCGCATATTGGGCGAGAGGCAGGGGTACACCTAACATTCATACCTAAGGAGAATTTAGATTAGTACTGTGATGTGTTTTAATCATTTCTGCCCTGAGTATCATAAGTGTGTTTGAACTGTTTGCAGATACACATGTCGAGGACTCTTCGAGTGTCACAAGCTCCTCTTCAGTTTCCACATGTGTGCGAAGATCTTGGAGACATCTGGGAAGCTGAACATGGACGAATACAACTTTTTCCTCAGGGGAGGACTGGTAAGGGTTTTAGAAGAATTGGGATTGTGAGAAAATATCTATTTCTTTGTTTTCCTTGAGAACAAAGAAAATCTTCAAGTTGAAAATCTTTATTTCATTAGGTTCTAGATTCAAAGAAGCAGATGGATAACCCCTGCTCGAGCTGGCTGTCAGACTCTAACTGGGACAACATCACTGAACTGAATAAACTGACCAATTTCCATGAACTGATGGCCTCGTTTGAGCAGAACCCACGAGACTGGCACCTCTGGTACACCAATCCGGAACCTGAGAAAGCACCACTGCCTGGTAATAGATAGAGCTCACTAAGGAACCTGATTGGATTACACTGGTTTTACAGTGTTTGTTTATTTCTGACTCTTTACCTCGTAAAATCCATGCATCTGAGGAATGCTCAGGGAATTATCTCCAAGTAAATATTCATTTGAGTTATATTAGATTATGTTAATGTAGATATAGTCAGACTCCTAAGTTTACACACCCTGGATAATGTTTTGTTTTTTGGCAATTTTTGGAGAGGGGGTGATTTGTGAGGTCTCCAGCTGAGTAGTGAAGTCATTCTGGACTTTCATTCTGGAGAACAACCACCAGCTCAGTTCCATGTTTCCGGGGGATGATAATTCTTCATACATGTCGAGATGTCATTCAGAGAGTCAGCAGGTGAAAGGACAGATAGCCAGCATAGCAATGGAAAGAGAAACTGTGTATGTGGATGATGGGACACAAGGAAGTGGCATAGGAGACGTCCTACAACGGAACCTTGAAGAACCCCAATGAATTGCGGTACTTCTGAGTGTTGAACATCTTACCACTCCAGCCACCACTAACAGTGAGATAGAACTCAAACCAGTTGGGGGCAGTATCTGAAATGCCCTTTATCTAATGGATGTAACCGTTGACCATGTTAAAGGGCCTCAATACACAGGATGTAAACAATAGGATATTTTACATGCGTTAAACCTTTAGGACAAATCAATCAAAACTGTTTAATTTCTATGTTTTCTTCAAGATTTCTCACTTCCTGTTTGAAAATAAATTTCTCAGGAAGTGATGTGTCTTTGTCCTATACGACATCTATGACTCATCGGTATTTCAATTATTGATAAGCCTGACCTCTATTATCCTATGAGAAGACACAACATATTCATTATTAATAACACCCAACTCTTAAGATGACTGGTCAAGTTTCAAGACCGTACAGTAGTTCAGAAAGGTTCGCAAGTGTTAGTTCGAAAGGTGCTGAGGTAATGCATGGCTCTCCCTTTGATGAAGTCACACTAAACTCTAACTTCGAGCGGTGGTTTAGGCACCAACAACCGTCACGTTAAAACTTTGGATTTGAAGCAAGAATTTTCCTCGAGAAAGCAACAAGAACTGGAGATTGATTGACCTGGACATTGGAAATCAACCCAGTTTGCGATGCGGTTACAATCCCACTTCACTGCAGTTATGTGTGCGTTTTATCACAGCTGTTAATAGGTGCATATCTTTAATATTTGGTATGGCCCAGCCACACCCAGACCTCAACGTATTCTGCACAGCTGTATGCGCCCCTTTTTTTTTCATTTTTTAAAAAGGGTTTCAAACAGATGAAACCCCAAAAAAGGAGGCACTCATAGCCCTTTAAAAGCATTAGAGCTGATGATTGGAGTCTGTTCTAGGACTCCTAAGTTCTTAAGTTGATGTTGATGTCCAGTTTGTTATTTTTTAAAGGGTAGTTGAAGACAATATATTTAAAGCAGATCTGTTGCTTTCTACCAGTTATTCAACAAAAGACCCTGGATAACCACAGAACCAAACTTAACTGCAGCATGCTGCAGAAACACATTTGGATCAGCACTGGACAAACACGCATAGAGACTATAAGGGCACACAATATAGAAGGTAAAAAGGAAGGGCGGATGGGGTAGTTCAACTACCTGGTAATGAAAGAGACAGGGTCAAGACATTAAAAAGGAGAGCACATGGCAAATAGAAACAGAACAGCCATGTGCTCACAAGTGGCAGTCCCCAATTACACAAAACAAGAGAAATAAATAATACCTAATCAGACAGGTTCAACTTTCAAGAGTCAAGGCCAGAGATGCGTGCACAGATAAGAGCAAGACGTTTTTCTTCTTCTTTGTAAGTGAAGGTGAGACAGTGCCACTATATGTACAAGGTAATTCTGTTCAGCTTTGAAGCACCATAACAACCGAAAGTTAATTTGCATGTGCACTGTGCTCATCACCAATGAAAAAATCGGAGAACGACAAACATGTGAATACGTTTGTGAAAAGTGTTAACATTAAACAGTTATTCTTTTTGTAGCTTGAGCCGAATGCATAAGAGAGTCATTACAAACACAAACGGTGTTCAGTTTTCTTCTTTTGTGCTTCATTGCTCCTAACTAGGGACAAAGATCATTAGAGCAACATGAAAACAAAAAAAGAAGTCAAAAAGATTGCTCTTTTTAAGTTAGTGAGGTGGAACACAATAGTTGCTTCTTCCTTTATCAACCCTCTCTCCCCTATCAGTTTTTGTTTTCTTTGTTACTCATTTGCCCCTTCATCTATGCAGGTGAATGGGAAAAAAGCTGCAATGAGCTGCAAAAGATGCTCATCATACGATCACTCCGACAGGACCGTGTGGCTCTTTGTGTCACGACTTTCATCATCAACAACCTCGGTGCTCAGTTTGTAGAGCCACCTATCTTGGATATGAAAGATGTGAGAAATGCACACACAAACACAGATTTTTTTTTTTTTTGGGGGGGGGGGGATGCTTTGAGCTGAAATAGACCAGTGTGGAAGTAAAGTAACTTTTTTCCTCTATACACGATCGCAAGTCTTCGATGACGTGAAAAGAACAGATTTTGCATTACATTAGCTGAAATGTTTTAAATTGTCCATGACACTGTTTTATAAGAATTTGACATTTTCAGCTTTTGAACTCTGTGAAATTGAATGCGGGCACACTTTTCTTGCTAGATCTCAAGCTCTACCTTGTCTAAGACAAACTAAGACATGAGAAATGAATCAAAAATGCTTTAGGCTTACACAAATCTGATAGAAACCCCCCCCCTCGGTTTTGGTTTTAGTATTTAGTAAGTATAGTTTTTGTGACTTTCATTTGGTTACGAGATAGAAACAGTGAACTAGATATGAAGTCCTGCACAAAACCATTGAACTTGGATTTGCATCTCTTTGTCAGGTTGTGTCGGACAGTTCAACGAGGACTCCTCTCATCTTTGTGCTTTCTCCTGGTGTCGACCCCACAGCAGCACTGGTTCAGCTGGCAGAGAGCTCAGGCATGGCTCAGCGCTTCTTTGCTCTTTCACTGGGACAAGGCCAGGCACCCATCGCCACACGGCTCATCAAAGATGGGGTCACAAATGGTGACGTGATGTTTTCTCCACCTGTTTTAACACCTCATTTACATATTGTTGCATCCTTCAGTCTTTCTCTATGATTTCCCCTTCAGAAGGCTTCAGGTATTTTTTTATAGTTTTTCTTTGGAATGGGTTGAAATGGGTATGTGTAAATTGGTTGCAATGGTAAACAGTCTGGTTGATATGGAGGGGTCACTAACAATATAATGTTCCCCATGTCAATATGTGTAAAACAAACCAACCCCTTTGTCTCTATGATTTTTCTACGCTGAGATAGATATGCCAAATTGACTGCGATGGTCAACAGACTGGTTTGTGACGTAGTATAATGTCCTCCATGTCAATGAGTAAAATAAAACAACAGGAATGAACATATTTGATTTATATTCAGTGAAATATTTTTTGACTTCACTGTATGTCTTAACGAGTGAGGAAAGGATTGAGCCTTTGGTCCAGCAATCCACCACCAGTTCTGCATATTTGGCCCTCTTACTCACATTAGCCTCCTAAATTTGCCCGCCCCAGCGAACAGCAAGCTCCATCAGGACCACTTGCTTTGTTGTCTCAGATGTGAAGTAACAGAGATGAGTTCAGGGAACTAGAGCTGTCGCCAGTGGCGAGAAGCCCTCCCAAGGATCTCGTTTCCCAAGGATCTCGTGCCTTCTTCTCAGCTATGACAATGCTGGTACTTACTGCTGAGAACCTGATCATGATATTAGCAATACAATCCACTGCTCAATGCCCTTGGATAGCGAGAGAGATAGTGAGAATGTTTTCCAAGTTGCCTCTCTTCTGGCATGCCATAGTACATGCCATAGTGTCTTCTATAGTGTCACCCAAAGTGGTAGGTTGGACATGGAAGAATGTCATACACGGACTGAATAAGGAACTTGATGCACTGTGGTTCGAGTCTCCAGAGTGATTTTATGCTGTTCATGTTTTTTGTGTTCCCGTCAAGGCATCTTGATGGTATATGCTGACCATTTTCGTCTGAGGGCCTGATCCTGCACCATGTGACTGTTTTCCCTTCCTCTGGCTTGGTTGTAGGCATGCATCAATAGCTTCCTGTGCTTTCCAAACTAGGACACCCGCTGCAGTGACTTTGGGGTCAGAGGAGTCGCAATGCATCATGACCTCCCTGGCATGCGTGACCATGGATTCCTTTGACGAATCCACTGATTGGAAGCTGCAACATGTCCGAACAGAGCAATGCTACTATGACATATTGGGAGCCCAGGACACTTCTGAAAAAACTGTCTGGTGGATCTTCCCATCATTTTGACTGTTTGCTTCGAAACAGGGGCCAAAGGAGCTTTGGCAGGACTTTGTGTTGAGTCATCCATGCTTTGAGTTTTCCTGGAAGTCCCATCTGGTCTTCTGGTATGAGCCAAGATGTATAGTCCATCTTGGTTTGCTGGACCGCGTTGAGTCCTTTAAGGATTGTCCATGTGCTTAGCAGGCTTTTCACAGTCACAGTTGCTCTTATTACAAACCAGAACCAATCGACCGCCCCCGTATTTGAACTGCAAAAAAAGTAATGTTTGTTTTACTCATTCCATTACTTGCAGCAGTAGCAAAATTACCAATTTTACCAATGTTGAAAATAATTTTTTTCTATTATCTCTCCTAAGAACCAATAGCTTTTTCTTGTAAAAATGTACAAAACTATTTACAACATCTAAATCTAATTCCCTCTGACAGGTCACTGGGTCTTCCTGGCTAACTGTCACCTCTCTCTCTCCTGGATGTGTGAGCTGGATAAGCTGGTAGACGAGTTGCAGGTCCAAGAATGCCATCCAGATTTCAGACTTTGGCTGAGCTCTTCACCTCACCCAGAGTTCCCCATTGCTATCCTGCAGACAGGCATCAAAATCACCACTGAGCCCCCAAGGGTACATGCACCTTCACTTACTGGAAATGGGTTTGGAACTGTATGATTTCATTGTTTTTGTCTCTGTGTAAAGGGGGTGAAGTGGAACATGAAGCGTCTGTACCAGCGGGTGCCTGAGGCTCAGTTCTCACGATGCTCTCGGCCGCCACTCTACAGGAAGCTTCTCTTCAGCCTCTGCTTCTTTCACAGCATCATCCTGGAGAGGCGGAAGTTCCTGCAGCTTGGCTGGAACATCATCTACAGCTTCAATGACTCAGACTTCGAGGTACAGAATAACCTGGAATATATATATATATATATTATTATTATTATTATTATATAACATAATTGGTAGAAAACACAGCATTAACCTTTACTTTTCTCAAGTTATAGTAATATTTATAGTTATAGTAAACGTTTCCCAAATCAGCTTACAAAGAACAAAAAAATTTAATAAAATATAATGATTTTTTTTAACTATTTAAGCATATAATAGATTTAGAGATTTCATGAGCATGACCTCGTTCTTTAGCTCCCCTTGAGATAAAATGTAGTCACATACTATCTTGGAAACCCTTCAGCCAGTCTCCAGCCTACCATATTCTTCCTTACCTATAGTAAGGAACTATACTCCATTACAGTGTTACTGTGAAGGTTCAGCTAAAGAAAATATTAATGTTTAGTTTTACATACGAAACTACAGTATGAATATGGATTTTTTTTTCCATACTTTTTAAAAAAAAAAATTCACTGTAACTCCACTGGATTTCATTGGATGTAATAAATGTTCCATCACCAGTGAAAATTGCTTACTACGTAGATAAACAGTAAAACGCTTGGGGGATAGAACTACAGTATGTCAAAAAAGTGTAATGTTCCTTTACAACAGTTGAATTGGCATTAAAAATAAAATGATAAAAATTGCTAAAAATATAAAAAGTATTAAAAATATTACAAGTTTAAAACAGAAAAAAGATTTTAAATCGCTTTTGTAACATTAAAGCATATTAAAAAAAAAACATTTTAAACAGTGAAGTGGGTATCAAAATATTTGACACATTGTCAAACAAAAGCAGGTTTTAAACAGGTATTGAAATATTACAATAAGTAAAAAGAAACATTCTTAAGACAGTTATGAATTTTCTAAAAAGTTTAAAACAAAAAGAACTCTTTAGGTTAAATTGTATCAAAAGATTATAAAATGACATGTTTAAAATCAAATATTAGATACTGGGAAAAGGAAAAGATTCTTAACCACTCCAATTTTTTGTCTTGAAATCTGTGAACCTTTGCTCTTTATTATTTAAGTCACTTTCTACATGATTGTGGTTAATTAATCAACACTTTCAACACATCACCAGGCAACTGAAACCAAACACTTCTCTAAACGTGAAAATTTTCCAAAATTCTTGATTCAGATTCATTTTTCCAAAAGTAAAATCCGAATATTTGGCTTAAAAATTAGTTGGGGGCTCCTGATTGGCCAATAAGTAAAGCCACATTCCTTTTGGAAGATGGAATGGGATTGCAGCCATATTTTATAATAAAACGCACCGCAGTGAACTTGTGACTTCTAGTGAGTGTTTGAGCCTATCACGCTATGTTGATGGATTGGCTGCTGCTTACCCCGTGACCCCTAATTTAGAAAGGGAGCCAGAAACAGATACCAGAATAGAGTGTAATGAAGCCGCACACTGATGCAGGAACTTGCTAAATTATTTCAACCTCTAAAGGTCTTCCACTCATCCATTATCTACACTTTCTTATTGCTAATTAGGGTCAGGGAGATAATAGTCATTATGGCTGCAAAAATTACTAGTTCTTATTGCAAAAAAATAATTTGGCCTTCTGTCACATTTAAGTAGCTATTTTCTCCGTTGTCATTCCCTCAATAAATGTATAAATGTCAATTTTTCCAACTCACAGGTGTTTTGTTAAAATCCTATTTTTTTCTCCCTTCAAGACTGAGACAATGTCATTAGTGGAGCCTATGAAAAAAAGCATTGATGCTTCCTTTGATTTTGGCCAGTTTTTGAGTTATCACTCTTTACGTCCCAGGTGAGTGAGAATCTCCTGAGTCTGTATCTGGACGAGTATGAAGAAATCCCCTGGGATGCTCTCAAGTTCCTCATTGCTGGAATCAACTATGGAGGACATGTGACTGATGACTGGGATCGGCGTCTGCTGACCACATACATTAACCAATATTTCTGCCCTGCAGTCATCGATACACCATTTTTTAAGTGAGTTCCTTGCAGCCATAATGTATTCCTTGCTCTTCTATGGCTTTTGGGGTTGACTCTGAGTATTACTTATTTTACTTTTTGTAGCTTTATACTTGAAACCTCTGTATAGGCCAACTTAACATCGAAAGAACTGTCAGAAAGAGCAATCGATAAGTACTATCATCATCACAATAGATTATTAAACTACGTAAAGAACTTCACATTTACTGCTTTACAGTTTATAGATAAACTGTGGCCTTCTTGAGAACACTACATTGTTTTGCCTTCTGTCAAATGGTGTTCATTTAAGTGATTTAACATATTTGTGTTCTGCTAATTTGTCTATTTTTCTAGTTTCTCTGGCCACAAATCTGTATCCCATTCTTGTTTATTTTCTATATAGTCACATTTATTTCAAGGAGCAGTGAGTTGTGAGGTGGTACCCTATCGCCCTTTATTGACCAGCTGTCACTGCTATAAACAGATATAGTCTCCAAGTGAAAATTTCGAAGAACCAGGATTGGTGGGACTGCTTCACCTGGATTCAGTTCTCAGTTGTTGCTGAAATAAACCTGCCATTAAATGAAAATAATGTATTACATTGGTACAGTGATTTAGCGTTTGAATGAATTCACCTGCAATCCCTGTTGCTGAACGTTCTAAAAAGAATTGGAGCAGACTTTCACCCATTTGGTGAGACTTTATTTCTGGTTCCAATATCACAATAAGTGACAGAACTTCTTCTTGTTGTATTGAATATATGTCAAGTCATCAAACAAACTCAGCCTCTGATTGCTGATAGCCCTCTGTTTCCCACTGTGAGGATTCCCATGTGTCCTCCAGAGCAATCTAACATAGACCAACAGCTCCCCCATGAGGCCAGGAGCCGAATCTCTCTTGGAGTTGTCTTCTGTGACCCAAGAATGCACCAAATGCACATACACAGCAGGTACTATAGTAACCACATCCTATAATTATCTTTAATCAGTGCCTCCATGGTGACTTGAGTGCACAGTCTAGGCAGTTGGAAAGTTTCTGGTAGAAAGGAAAAAGCATGGATTACTTGACTTGAAATTACAGGTAATTATAGGATCTGTGAAGTTTAGTGATGAGGCATGATTTGTGTGAAATCTACATGAGGAATTCAAGTCAAATCACACATTTTTGCAGATGCTGAAAACAGCTGACACTGAAAGGAGGGCATTTTGTAGACTGTAGAATATTTTTGTTCTGTTGTGTTAAGCACGAATGGAGTGAGGTTGATAAAGGGATTGGTTTTATTGAGAAGACCAGATTGGAGCGATTAATTTTCTGTCTTATATACATAGAGAAAAGACAATTTTCAGAACATTATTCATTCATTCCACTTTCACACACCAATGGTGATAAGCTACTTTGGTAGCCCTCAGCTGCCCTGGGGCAGTCTGACAGAAAGTAGCTGCCATTTTGTGCCCACAGCCTCCTGCCCACCACTAAATACTCCCCACTAGTCACTTACATCCATACAGGGCATTGTGGGTGAAGGGGCTTGCCAAGGCCACAATGGCAGCATGGACCTGGTGGGGATCGAACTGCCAACCTTCTGGTTATAGGACAAACAACTTTACCGCAGCTCCAAGTCTGGTTGTTATCACCTGAGCACCTTAAGGAAGGCCACCTCTCATATGAGGAGATAGACAGAGCAGACAGTAGTTGGCTAGCCCCTTGCCCCTTAGTCTCCATGTGTCCTGTTAAGTTCTTAAGATCCAAGAAATGCAGGTTAATCACAATTTACAGACTCTACAAAACAGAAAAGAGTTAAAAAGTTTAATTTTTAAACTTAGAGAGTGTATCAAACTCAAAAAGTTCTAAACAGAAGTTGTAACAGAGTATTTTGATCAAGAACATTTGAAAAGTTTCTTTTTAATCAAGTTATCCTTCCAGAGGTTTTTTTTTTTTTTTTGGTGAGGGCTTGGAACATTTTTTACAAACAAGCCCTTCTTAAAATGAGTCCTCATTTTTCATGATGCTGCGTGTTCTGTTAAATATCTCTGGAGTTTGTTTATAGAACACATTTCTTTACCACAATTGGTAAGTTTCACTTCTACCACAATTGGGAAGTGTTTTCCATAAAGATAAGAAAATAGAACATACCATAATTGACAGACAAAAGTAATTAATTTCAAATCAAAGTTTCTAAATGAGCATTCAGGACCTGCTTTATGTTCGTGAGCATGACAAACGTACAAGGCTTCCTTCTCAGATGCATGCAAGTTGACTGCCCTTATGTGTGGAGTAGGGGAGGAAGGTGGTTGGGCGAGAGCTGATGAGTGGAATGGGTCAAATGACAGGCCGGTTGGATCAGCTTATAAGGACGTGGGGTAATGGAATAATTAGTAGTAGTGATTGGAAGTCTGGAAACTTTGAGAAAACTTTTGAAAAATCTTTTTTCCAAGTCATTTGTTTACAAATAAAACAAATCCAAAAAAAAACATTACTTTATCATTCATTCATTTTCCAACACGCTTATTCCCTTTTGGGGTCACGGGGGTCTGCTGGTGGATATCTCCAGCACACATTGGGCGAGAGGCGGGGGTACACTCTGGACACACCCACTCACACATTCACACCTAAGGGGAATTTAGATTTATATTTTTAATAATAGGTTATTATTCAATTAACCTAACCGCATGTTTTTGGGATTGTAGAGGAAACTGGAGTACCCAGAGGAAACCGACATCCTTCTAACTGGAAGGCCACAGTGCTACCCACTGCACCACCGTGCCGCCAACTTTACTTTAATAAAGTAAAAAAGTACTTTAATTAACCCTACCTGGGTAATCAGTCAAGTTCACCTCTCTTCTGATCCGGGAAGTCACCTGCGTTCCACACATTACCTTTCTCTGACCTTAATGAAAAGGAGTCTGGGCCGAAATGAGAATGGAATTAATCAATGTGGTTGACGTTAGTTATTTTCTTGAGTCCGCTTAATCTTTCCTTATAATGTTTTGAGCTGGAAATCAAAAATATTGGTTCTTTTTCCGAAGACTCTTTCATTCAGAATGAAAGGACTTGGAGTACTCAGAAAAATAACTAATCTTTTAGGTTTCTGGCTCATATTGCATTGGTTAAAATTGAGAACTGTCATGTGATGTTAATGCAGTATGTGCTGGAAACTGAAAAGATTAGTTCTTTTTTCGAGTCCTCAAGTACTTTTGTTCTTTTGTTATTAATGATGAATGAGCTACACTCGAAAAACCATAAGGATGTTGCGCATACACCACTGGATGAATCCCTCTCCAACACAATTCGTTCCTCAGAGTCCCATCAAACAATTTGTTCGACCAATTGCTAATTAGGAGGCGTCATGTCCTAATTACTCTCCCAAACATGTTAAATTAAACAATCTAAAATGATTCAAATGGATTGTTGTGAAGTTAAATGACTTTCTTTAAACTAGTTGTCTTTTGGTTATTTGTGTTAGAGTGTCAAATATATTTATGTTTGTAGCTGTATGTTTTTAGGAGAGTGC
Source organism: Danionella cerebrum (assembly GCA_007224835.1). Classification (NCBI taxonomy): domain Eukaryota; kingdom Metazoa; phylum Chordata; class Actinopteri; order Cypriniformes; family Danionidae; genus Danionella; species Danionella cerebrum. The sequence goes on along the minus strand of SRMA01026203.1, from coordinate 2,043 downwards.
CGACTTTGTATACATTTTGATCACTAAAATATGTAAATGTAAGAAACCTGCCCACATTATGTGGAATATTATTTAGTTGGTTTGTTTGTATTTGCAGGTTTTCCTCGTTGGCTTCTCACTACATTCCTCGTGATGGACCTCACTCTTCATATCTCGACTACATCAGTCAGTTACCCACACTAGAGCACCCAGAACTATTCGGGCAGCACCCCAACGCTGACATCGCCAGCCAGATCTGTGAGACTCGAATCCTCTTCCACACACTGATGTCTCTACAGCCACAGGTCTCCAGCACTGATGCATCCAGCACTGGAGCAAGCAGAGAAGACAAGGTACAGAAACATGGATCATTAATCACACCACAAAGCTTCTTCAAGGGTGGGTCATAAAAAGTGTCCAATACAACAAGAGCATGTTTTTTCTGTTCGTTTTGTACAGCCAACATGTTTCATCAACAGAACTAAAGGGTATGAAATAATCAAATATACAACTTTGCAATTTTTGTCCCAAAAATTAAGCACAGACAACTGATGGTTTATACAAACAATATAAATACACTGAGATATAGTTTTAGTCATAATTAATCATCCACTAGAAATATTGGGGGTTTTGTAGATGGTAGATCTTTTGGTGGCAACGTCAAGAGATGGGTGTCATCCAAGTTTCTTATATTCTCTCATCCGGTCCTTCAATGTGTGAGAGTAGAGTGACTTAGTTTTCTCCGCACTATTAAACGTTGTGAATATAACAGTGGAATATTACTTTTAGTAATTGTTGTGGTTTTCAGTGAATGCAGTACATTCATACGCCAATGCAAATTATTCTTTCCTTTCATCAAGACTATTAGCTTGTTAACTACTAATCTGTTTTCAAAAATAACTTGTGGTTATTAAAAACTGTGGTTTTACTTATGCATATATCATTTTTTTTTGCATTCCAATTCAAAATTTTGTAATCATTGAATAAGAAATGTTCATATGCACAGCCTTGAGCAGTGATAGTTTACCTTTTTTGTTCTAATGACTACCATTTTTATTTATTATTTATATATTTATTTATATATTTCTCAAACATTTGCTGATTAATATCATTCATAGTCCTAATTTCATAATGTGTAAGTTTCAAAAGTACAACAAATGTTTTGCTTTGTATTTATTTATTTATATTTTGAGATGTTTTACAGTACAAGAACAAACTTTGTTTTTCACTTGAGGTTTACAATTTCAGAATTAAAGATCATTAAACTCTATTTGAGGCTTTTGCATTTTTTAAAGTTTACTTCTATGCATAAATGATATGTTTTATGGTTTTATATAGTAAGTAAAACATCAAATTAAAAAATGCTTTAGTTGTATTTGATTAATCGCCCAACTAATCGATTTTAAAAATAGTCATTATTTGAAGCCCTACTGCAACTAGATACTGTCAAATCGTTCAGAATAAAGGCTACGGCCACAACAAAATCTTTAAAATATATAAATGAATTAATAATGAGGGAGGAGTACAATTCTTTACTGGATGTTTTTGTGTTAACAATAGGAAAATTAAGAACAGTTGTATGGAAATGATTCCAGATTTAAATTTGGCTTTTATTCCATCCACTCTAAGGTACTGGAACACTCTTCTGATGTTCTGCAAAAGATCCCAGCTGAGATTGACTATGAAGGAACCAGGAAGTTGCTCAAGGATGACCTTTCCCCTCTGAATGTGGTGCTTCTTCAGGAGATCCAGAGATACAATGCTCTGCTGCGCACCATCAGGTCTGACTATCAGAAAGAATGGAACTGGGAAAGGCTATAAACTGGGTATCGACGCTAACACAGGTTAATTTTCCTGTGTAGATTTTCTCTCTTAGAGCTGGAGAAGGGAATCAAAGGTCTGGTTGTGATGTCCAGCAGTCTCGAGGAGGTCTTTAGCTGTATACACGATGCTTGTGTTCCTCCTCTCTGGGGGAAGGTAAGGGGACCTGATGAATTTATTTTGCAAACACTTTATTTATTTTTATCAAATCTTTCATTTATTTCTTTCTTTTGACTGCCTCAG
>SRMA01026202.1:57345-74320 GCA_007224835.1 Danionella cerebrum | reverse complement strand
ATGGGCAACACTTTAGTTTTCCTCTTAGTGCGACTGATTTCTTGTTAAATTGAAAAAAATATAAGAAATGTTCAAAACACTTCAAAATGATCACTTCGACGACGGTCCCGAGAAAATCACAATATCCAATGTACGAATCATAGATGAAACACGTACAAAAAGTGAGCTAGATTGTTTTGGTTTCTTTATTTTTTTACATTTTTAACATTTTACCATAAACAATTTGTACATTTTACAAACGCATCGAACAAAACGTGTGCTGGACACCAAATCTGCTCTCTTTCCGTTATTGGGCAGCCTGGCATCGCGTGCACTTTACCGGTATGTTGTTCTCTGAGTGAGTCTTGAGTGTGGCTTTCGGAGTGCGGTCGACTCTCATAAACACACGCACATCTCTCGCTGACGTTGGCTGTGTGTTTCTGGCATTGTCCTGCTGACTGCGACGAGCAGAAGAAATCAATTCGTCAAAACGGACAACGCCACCGCGGGAATTTCACCAGGAGAATCTAAGGGAACAAGTAAAAGCAGACTCTGTTTAAAAGACAGCGCATGTCGTCGCGCATGTGTGTTTCGATATTCATTACCGCGCATGCCTTAGAACATTTGTTAGGTGCTCAATGCCATTGAGTACGTAACCAATGCGAGGGCACTTTACATTTTGACCATGATGAGTCGGGGTGGGCCTCGTCATCAGCATCGCGCCGGTGTAGCTGTGTCAGCGACGGGCTTTTGGGTGACAGAGGCTTGTCCGTTGTTTTTTTGTTTTTTTTCTCCATCTCATTTTTCTCGCGTGAATACATTGCAGATGATTTGTTGCGGGTGGCACGGCGGGTATCGCTGTTCCTCTTTTAGTGAGAAGGTTGCTGGTTCGAGGCCAGCCGGGGCTCTTCCAAAAGGAACTTGCTCATTCTCGTGAGCGGGTTTTCTCCGGTTTACTCCACTGGAGCAAAAACATGCGTCGAGATCATTGAATTTGCTCAATTCTAGGGCGTACCCCGCAATCTTCCCAAGCGGCTCTGGAAACGTGCACCGGCACCATAAGCCTTTGACTCTGAAAAGGGAAGATGGATTTGGGAAAAGCGAGAGCTGCTTCCTGGGTACCGATTGATGCAAAGGGCCACCGCTTTGACCCCGCGTATGGGCGGATTACGATTGAAGGATACTCTTCTCTGCAAAGACACAGATCGCGTTCATTAATTTTCTCAACGAATACAGACAATGAACGAACGAGGTAGTAAGCGGGTAAACATTTATGGGCAACACTTTAGTTTTTCTCTTAGTGCGACTGATTTCTTGTTAAATTGAAAAAATATAAGAAATGTTCAAAACACTTCAAAATGATCACTTCTACGACGGTCCCGAGAAAATCACAATATCCAATGTACGAATCATAGATGAAACACGTACAAAAAGTGAGCTAAGATTGTTTGGTTTCTTTATTTTTTTACATTTTTTACATTTTACCATAAACAATTTGTACATTTTACAAACGCATCGAACAAAACGTGTGCTGGACACCAAATCTACTCTCTTTCCGTTATTGGGCAGCCTGGCATCGCGTGCACTTTACCCATATGTTGTTCTCTGAGTGAGTCTTGAGTGTGGCTTTCGGAGTGCGGTCGGCTCTCATAAACTCTCGCACATCTCTCGCTGACGTTGGCTGTGTGTTTCTGGCATTGTCCTGCTGACTGCGACGAGCAGAAGAAATCAGCTCGTCAAAGCGGACAACGCCACCGCGGGAATTTCACCAGGAGAATCTAAGGGAACAAGTAAAAGCAGACTCTGTTTAAAAGACAGTGCATGTCAAGGGCAGAACACCAACGCAATTTATTGGCCTTCACGAATTCACACAGACACGTCATCGCAGTCGCGGCGTGGAGAGAACCCTGTGCTTTTACTGACTCTGTAAAGCATTTCTACTGGGGAGAGAGAGAGAGAGAGAGAGAGAAATCACTGTCACAGCCTTCGTTTCTGCTGCTTTCTGAAAAAAGAAACCCGTACTTGGCTCATTAGCATCTGTAACCAGCAGGAGCCGCCCGCTAGCCTCGAACTAGTGACCTTTTGATGAAAAGCCACAGTGCTAGCTCTTGTGAAATGCGTCGACTGTAAAGAAGAGCCTTAGCACAGGCCCAAAGGGCCGCAGTCGCGGACACATTTGGAATGTCAGTTTTGCTCTCAAAGCTAAATTTTGTCACTGTAGTTATGGCTGCAACCCATTATTAGAGAGAAAAAAGACAAGTCTCGAATTTTCTTGTCTCTATCCCTTTTTTTTTCAATTAAACACAGCCGCAATAGCACACAAGTTCAAGTTTGATTATTTATAAAGCGCTTTTCACAACGGACAGTGTCTCAAAGCAGCTTTACAGTAAACCAACAAGTTGAAACTCGAAAAAGAGGAAAAAATTAATTAATAAGTGGTGTATATTTCCCTAATAAGACTATGAGGTGGTCTGGAAATGTTTTGTTGAACCCCAAATGAATTTACTAGGTCTATAAATGACAGTCCAGGGGCATCACCTGGTTCATCTACATGAATATTAAAATCTCCCACAAGCAGTAATTTATCAAAAGTGACCAAGAGATCAGAGAGAAATTGAACAAAAAAACGTTACTCAAACCTGGCCCTCTCTCTCTCTCTCTCTCTCTTTCTCTTTCTCTTTCTCTCTCTGCGGTTTTTGGAGCGTGTGCGCCCTCAGGTGGCGAACCTCTGAAAAGAAAAAACACAAATACACAGCACGAATCTGTTGAAGTGGTTTAGCGTCCAGTTAACCACGAGCTTCAAATAAAAGACAAAAGCATTTCTTAGGCAAGTAAAACCAGACACGTCAAGTCTAAACAAGCGTTTATCAGTCAGGCGTGACGAGAATGACGAGCGTGACGACGCAACCAATAGAGTTGAGCGTCATTTGCATAGGTCCCTGTTTGAGCAAACCTTGAATCTACTCCGTCGAGACGAGGAACCAAATGACCTGAGACCTTAAGCCCACCGAGAATCACACGCTGCTCGCGAACAGAGTGTTGGGGGAGACCCTGAATATTTCCGGTCACCGTCAACTTAAATGCACTGCATAATAGGCCATTTATAATGAGCGCACGACGTCACAATTGGCTGTGAGCGGGGCGGCAGCTCACTGATGTGTCTGAAGTCTGTGTGGATTCGCGGTGAGGGGAAGAGGATGCGCACCTTTTTTTTTTTTTTCTTTCGCACGGCTTCATATTGTTAAATAAAATAAATGTATAAAATAAAATGTATTTAAAATAAAGAAATAAACAGCATTAGAACAACAACAATAGCAAATAATAATATGAATATCAACAATACAATTACTTAAAATCAAATTTCACAAACTGCTGTATTTATGCACTTCCAAAACGAGTGATCAAACGAATCGGGATCATCAGAGTAAAACCAGTATTTCGTGTCAGTATAATTGTTATGTCTTTTCAAAGAACACTTGTCTAATTATAAAATATCTATGGTTTTAACCATAGACTTTAAAACCTAATCACAGGGTATGGGAGTTTCAAAATCCATCACCGCGCATGCGCGTATGAACATTGATTACGTCCTCAATACTATTGAGTACGTCATCGCGCATGTGTGTTTCGATATTCATTACCGCGCGTGCCTTAGAACATTTGTTAGGTGCTCAATGCCATTGAGTACGTAACCAATGCGAGGGCACTTTACATTTTGACCATGATGAGTCGGGGTGGGACTCGTCATCAGCATCACGCCGGTGTAGCTGTGTCAGCGACGGGCTTTTGGGTGACAGAGGCTTGTCCGTTGTTTTTTTTTGTTTTTTTTCTCCATCTCATTTTTCTCGCGTGAATACATTGCAGATGATTTGTTGCGAGTGGCACGCCGGGTATCGCTGTTCCTCTTTTGCTGGTTCGAGGCCAGCCGGGGCTCTTCCAAAAGGAACTTGCTCATTCTCGTGAGCGGGTTTTCTCCGGTTTACTCCACTGGAGCAAAACATGCGTCGAGATCATTGAATTTGCTCAATTCTAGGGCGTACCCCGCAATCTTCCCAAACGGCGCTGGGAGCGTGCACCGGCACCATAAGCCTTTGACTCTGAAAAGGGAAGATGGATTTGGGAAGCGCGACAGCTGCTTCCTGGGTACCGATTGATGCAAAGGGCCACCGCTTTGACACCTCGTATGTGCGGATTACGATTGAAGGATACTCTTCTCTGCAAAGACACAGATCGCGTTCATTAATTTTCACAACGAATACAGACAATGAACGAACGAGGTAGTAAACGGGTAAACATTTATAGGCAACACTTTAGTTTTTCTCTTAGTGCGACTGATTTCTTGTTAAATTGAAAAAAATATAAGAAATGTTCAAAACACTTCAAAATGATCACTTCTACGACGGTCCCGAGAAAATCACAATATCAATGTACGAATCATAGATGAAACACGTACAAAAAGTGAGCTAAGATTGTTTTGGTTTCTTTATTTTTTTACATTTTTAACATTTACCATAAACAATTTGTACATTTTACAAACGCATCGAACAAAACGTGTGCTGGACACCAAATCTGCTCTCTTTCCGTTATTGGGCAGCCTGGCATCGCGTGCACTTTACCCGTATGTTGTTCTCTGAGTGAGTCTTGAGTGTGGCTTTCGGAGTGCGGTCGGCTCTCATAAACACACGCACATCTCTCGCTGACGTTGGCTGTGTGTTTCTGGCATTGTCCTGCTGACTCCGACGAGCAGAAGAAATCAACTCGTCAAAACGGACAACGCCACCGCGGGAATGTCACCAGGAGAATCTGAGGGAACAAGTAAAAGCAGACTCTGTTTAAAAGACAGCGCATGTCATCGCGCATGTGTGTTTTGATATTCATTACCGCGCATGCCTTAGAACATTTGTTAGGTGCTCAATGCCATTGAGTCCGTAACCAATGCGAGGGCGCTTTACATTTTGCCCATGATGAGTCGGGGTGGGACTCGTCATCAGCATCACGCCGGTGTAGCTGTGTCAGCGACGGGCTTTTGGGTGACAGAGGCTTGTCCGTAGTTTTTTTTTGTTTTTTTTTCTCCATCTCATTTTTCTCGCGTGAATACGTTGCAGATGATTTGTTGCGAGTGGCACGCCGGGTATCGCTGTTCCTCTTTTAGTGAGAAGGTTGCTGGTTCGAGGCCAGCGGGGGCTCTTCCAAAAGGAACTTGCTCATTCTCGTGAGCGGGTTTTCTCCGGTTTTCTCCACTGGAGCAAAAACATGCGTCGAGATCATTGAATTTGCTCAATTCTAGGGCGTACCCCGCAATCTTCCCAAACGGCGCTGGAAACGTGCACCGGCACCATAAGCCTTTGACTCTGAAAAGGAAGATGGATTTGGGAAACGCGAGAGCTGCTTCCTGGGTACCGATTGATGCAAAGGGCCACCGCTTTGACACCTCGTATGAGCGGATTACGATTGAAGGATAATCTTCTCTGCAAAGACACAGATCGCGTTCATTAATTTTCACAACGAATACAGACAATGAACGAACGAGGTGGTAAACGGGTAAACATTTATGGGCAACACTTTAGTTTTCCTCTTAGTGCGACTGATTTCTTATTAAATTGAAAAAAAATATAAGAAATGTTCAAAACACTTCAAAATGATCACTTCTACGACGGTCCCGAGAAAATCACAATATCAATGTACGAATCATAGATGAAACACGTACAAAAAGTGAGCTAAGATTGTTTTGGTTTCTTTATTTTTTTACATTTTTAACATTTTACCATAAACAATTTGTACATTTTACAAACGCATCGAACAAAACGTGTGCTGGACACCAAATCTGCTCTCTTTCCGTTATTGGGCAGCCTGGCATCGCGTGCACTTTACCCGTATGTTGTTCTCTGAGTGAGTCTTGAGTGTGGCTTTCGGAGTGCGGTCGGCTCTCATAAACACACGCACATCTCTCGCTGGCGTTGGCTGTGTGTTGCTGGCATTGTCCTGCTGACTGCGACGAGCAGAAGAAATCAACTCGTCAAAACGGACAACGCCACCGCGAGAATTTCACCAGGAGAATCTAAGGGAACAAGTAAAAGCAGACTCTGTTTAAAAGACAGCACATGTCAAAGGCAGAACACCAACGCAATTTATTGGCCTTCACGAATTCACATAGACACGTCATCGCAGTCGCGGCGTGGAGAGAACCCTGTGCTTTTACTGACTCTGTAAAGCATTTCTACTAGGGAGAGAGAGAGAGAGAGAGAGAGAAATCACTGTCACAGCCTTCGTTTCTGCTGCTTTCTGAAAAAGAAACCCGTACTTGGCTCATTAGCATCTGTAACCAGCAGGAGCCGCCCGCTAGCCTCGAACTAGTGACCTTTGATGAAAAGCCACAGTGCTAGCTCTTGTGAAATGCGTCGACTGTAAAGAACAGCCTTAGCACAGGCCCAAAGGGCCGCAGTCACAGACACATTTGGAATGTCAGTTTTGCTCTCAAAGCTAAATTTTGTCACTGTAGTTATAGCTGCAACCCATCAAAAAAGAGAAAAAAAGACAAGTCTCGAATTTTCTTGTCTCTATCCCTTTTTTTTTCAATTAAACACAGCCGCAATAGCACACAAGTTCAAGTTTGATTATTTATATAGCGCTTTTCACAACGGACAGTGTCTCAAAGCAGCTTTACAGTAAACCAACAAGTTGAAACTCGAAAAAGAGGAAAAAATTAATTAATAAGTGGTGTATATTTTCCTAATAAGACTATGAGGTGGTCTGGAAATGTTTTGTTGAACCCCAAATGAATTTACTAGGTCTATAAATGACAGTCCAAGGGCATCACCTGGTTCATCTACATGAATATTAAATCTCCCACAAGCAGTAATTTATCAAAAGTGACCAAGAGATCAGAGAGAAATTGAACAAAAAAGCGTTACTCAACCTGGCCCTCTCTCTCTCTCTCTCTCTCTCTCTCTCTCTCTTTCTCTTTCTCTCTCTGCGGTTTTGGGCGCGTGTGCGCCCTCAGGTGGCGAACCTCTGAAAAGAAAAAACACAAATACATAGCACGAATCTGTTGAAGTGGTTAAGCGTCCAGTTAACCACGAGCTTCAAATAAAAGACAAAAGCATTTCTTAGGCAAGTAAAACCAGACACATCAAGTCTAAACAAACGTTTATCAGTCAGGCGTGACGAGAATGACGAGCGTGACGACGCAACCAATAGAGTTGAACGTCATTTGCATAGGTCCCTGTTTGAGCAAACCTTGAATCTACTCCGTCGAGACGAGGAACCAAATGACCTGAGAGCTTAAGCCCACCGAGAATCACACGCTGCTCGCGAACAGAGTGTTGGGGGAGACCCTGAATATTTCCGGTCACCGTCAACTTAAATGCACTGCATAATAGGCCATTTATAATAAGCGCACGACGTCACTATTGAATGACAAGCGCGCCACGTCGCCATTTTAAGACAAGCGCTCCACGTCACCATTGGCTGTGAGCGGGACGGCAGCTCACTGATGTGTCTGAAGTCTGTGTGGATTCGCGGTGAGGGGAAGAGGATGCGCACCTTTTTTTTTTTTCTTTCGCACGGCTTCATATTGTTAAATAAAATAAATGTATAAAATAAAATGTATTTAAAATAAAGAAATAAACAGCATTAGAACAACAACAATAGCAAATAATAATATGAATATCAGCAATACAATTACTTAAAATCGAATTTCACAAACTGCTGTATTTATGCACTTCCAAAACGAGTGATCAAACGAGTCGGGATCATCAGAGTAAAAACAGTATTTCGTGTCAGTATAATTGTTATGTCTTTTCAAAGAACACTTGTCTAATTATAAAATATCTATGGTTTTAACCATAGACTTTAAAACTTAATCACAGGGTATGGGAGTTTCAAAATCCATCACCGCGCATGCGCGTATGAACATTGATTACGTCCTCAATACTATTGAGTACGTCATCGCGCATGTGTGTTTCGATATTCATTACCGCGCATGCCTTAGAACATTTGTTAGGTGCTCAATGCCATTGAGTACGTAACCAATGCGAGGGCACTTTACATTTTGACCATGATGAGTCGGGGTGGGACTCGTCATCAGCATCGCGCCGGTGTAGCTGTGTCAGCGACGGGCTTTTGGGTGACAGAGGCTTGTCCGTTGTTTTTTTTTGTTTTTTTCTCCATCTTATTTTTCTCGCGTGAATACATTGCAGATGATTTGTTGCGAGTGGCACGCCGGGTATGGGTGTTCCTCTTTTAGTGAGAAGGTTGCTGGTTCGAGGCCAGCCGGGGCTCTTCCAAAAGGAACTTGCTCATTCTCGTGAGCGGGTTTTCTCGGTTTACTCCACTGGAGCAAAAACATGCGTCGAGATCATTGAATTTGCTCAATTCTAGGGCGTACCCCGCAATCTTCCCAAACGGCGCTGGAAACACGCACCGGCACAATAAGCCTTTGACTCTGAAAAAGGGAAGATGGATTTGGGAAACGCGAGAGCTGCTTCCTGGGTACCGATTGATGCAAAGGGCCACCGCTTTGACACCTCATATGAGCGGATTACGATTGAAGGATACTCTTCTCTGCAAAGACACAGCTCGCGTTCATTAATTTTCACAGCGAATACAGACAATGAACGAACGAGGTAGTAAACGGGTAAACATTGATGGGCAACACTTTAGTTTTTCTCTTAGTGCGACTGATTTCTTGTTAAATTGAAAAAAATATAAGAAATTTTCAAAACACTTCAAAATGATCACTTCTACGACGGTCCCGAGAAATTCACAATATCCAATGTACGAATCATAGATGAAACACGTACAAAAAGTGAGCTAAGGTTGTTGTTTTCTTTATTTTCTTTCTTTATTTATTTATTTATTTTTATTACATTTTTAACATTTTACCATAAACATTTTGTACATTTTACAAAAGCATCGAACCAAACGTGTGCTGGACACCAAATCTGCTCTCTTTCCGTTATTGGGCAGCCTGGCATCGCGTGCACTTTACCCGTATGTTGTACTCTGAGTGAGTCTTGAGTGTGGCTTTTGGAGTGCGGTCGGCTCACATAAACACACACATCTCTCGCTAACATTGGCTGTGTGTTTCTGGCATTGTCCTGCTGACTGCGACGAGCAGAAGAAATCAACCCGTCAAAACGGACAACGCCACCGCGGGAATTTCACCAGGAGAATCTAAGGGAACAAGTAAAAGCAGACTCTGTTTAAAGACAGTGCATGTCAAAGGCAGAACACCAACGCAATTTATTGGCCTTCACGAATTCACACAGACACGTCCTCGCAGTCGCAGCATGAAGAGAGCCCTGTGCTTTTACTGACCCTGTAAGGCATTTCTACTAGGGAGAGAGAGAGAGAAATCACTGTCACAGCCTTCGTTTCTGCTGCTTTCTGAAAAAGAAACCTACACTTCACTCATTAGCATCTGTGGCCCCGGCCCTACAGGAAACCCACGGAAGTATGTGCAAGCTCCGCCTCAAGAACCCGCCCGCTAGCCTCGAACTAGTGACCTTTGGACGAAAAGCCACAGTGCTAGCGCTTGTGAAATATGTCGACTGTATCGAGTAGCGAATATGCGTCGAATTTTGCCACTGTAGTTTTAAATACGTTTTATAATAGTTTATTATTATTATTTGATGTAGTTATAAATACATTTTAAGAAACCTTTTTTAAATTTGGTTTCTTGATGAGAGGCTTGATAACTGCTAACTTGAAAGGTTTAGGGACATGACCGAGGGATAGCGAGGAGTTAATGATATTAAGAATAGGCTCTCCAGCTGCATGTAACTCGTCTTTTAGCAGTTCGGTGGGAATAGGATCTAACACACATGTTGTGGATTTGGTTTTATTTATAAGGCCGTACAGCTCTTCCTGTCCTATACTTGTAAAACACTGTAATTGTAACTGAGTAATTTCAGGTGAGACTGGAACACAGGATGCTGTCAGAGGTTGGACGTCAGAAATTGTGTTTCTTATATTTTCAATTCTTTCAGTGAAGAAATTCATAAAGTCTTCACTACTAAACTGAGATGGAATACTCTTTACAGATAACTGATTTGTTGTTAGTGTAGCCACTGTGTTAAAAAGGAACCTGGGATTGTTCTGATTGTTTTCTATCGGTTTGCTCAGGTGCTGAACCCTCGCAGCCTTTAGTGCCTGTCTGTAACTGAGCATACTGTCTCTGTATGCAAGTCTAAAAACCGCTCATTTATTTTTTTTTTTCATTTCCTCTATAGAGTACGGGTTTCTCTCTTGAGGGCACGAGTATGGCTATTATACCATGGTGCAGGTGTTATTTCTCTAACCTTTTTTATCCTGATGTCTAATGTGCTAGCGAGGGAGGTGCCTATCATGTTAGTTAATTCGTCTTGATCGTTCGGATTCCGGGGATAGTGGTTAGACAAATAGACAGATTGGGCAGGTTACTTATGAATCTGTCCTTAGTTGATGGAACAATAGTCCTACCGAGTCTATAACGTGGTGACACGCGACTAATCTGCTCTACTGGTAATGTGAACATGACGAGATAATGGTCTGTAAAATCATCAGACTGAGGTATAATGTTCATATCACTGACGTCTAATCCGTGGGATATTATTAAATCTAATGTGTGATTAAGACGATGAGGTGGTCTGGAAATGTTTTGTTGAACCCCACATGAATTTAGTAGGTCTATAAATGACAGTCCAAGGGCATCACCTGGTTCATCTACATGAATATTAAAATCTCCCACAAGCAGTAATTTATCGAAAGTGACCAAGAGATCGGAGAGAAATTGAGCAAAATCCGTTACTCACCCCTGGCCTTCTCTCTCTCTCTTTCTCTCTCTCTGCGGTTTTTGGAGCGCGTGCGCCCTCAGGTGGCGAACCTCTGAAAAGAAAAAAAAACACAAATACACACCATGAATCTTTTGATGTTGTTAAGCGTCGAGTTAACCACGAGCTTCAAATAAAGACAAAAGCATTTCTTAGGCGAGTCAAACATGGACACATCAAATCTAAACAAACGTTTAACTGTCTGGCGTGACGAGCGTGACGACGCGACCTATAGGATTGAACTCATTTGCATAGGTCGCTGTTTGAGACAAACCTTGAATCCACTCCGTCGAGACAAGTTAACAAATGACCCGAGAGCTGCCGTCGACCGAGAACTGCACGCTGCTCGCGAACAGAGTGTTGGGGAAGACCGTGAAAAATTCTGGTCACCGTCAACCGAAACGCTCTGCGTATTGGACCACATATATAAGACTCACGACGTCTCAGCTGCTTGGGAGCGGGAAACTGCTCACCGATGTGTTTGAAGTCTAGGTGGATTGCGGTGAGGGAGGAGGAAGGGACCCTGCCTTTTTTTTTCTTTCTTTCCTTCTCTTTTTTTTTCTCCTTCCTTCCGCACGGCTTCATATTTTACAGCGTTAAATAAAATAAAAACGTATTTAAAATAAAGAGATAAACAGCATTAGAACAACAACAACAACAACAACAACAACCACCACTATAATAATAATTCACTCATTCATTATTTTTTTAAACGCCCTTCCAGCTCCTAAATAATAATAATAATATGAATATCATACCATACAATAACTTAAAATCGAATTTCACAAACTGCTGTATTTCTGCAATTCCAAAACGAGTGATCAAACGAGCCGGGTTCATCAGAGCAAAATCAATACTTCGTGTTAGTATAATTGTTATGTCTTTTCAAAGAACACTCGAGAAATGTGCTTGACGCGAGGGCACTTTACATTGTGACACGGATGAGTCGGGGTGGGACTCGTCATCAGCATCACGCCGGTGTAGCTGTGCCAGCGACGGGCTTTCGGGTGACAGAGGCTTGTCCGTTTCTTTTTTTTTCTCCATCTCATTTTTCTCACGTGAATACATTGCAGATGGTTTGTTGCGAGCGGCACGCCGGGTATCGCTGTTCCTATTTTAGTGAGAAGGTTGCTGGTTTGAGGCCAGCCGGGGCCCTTCCGAGAGCAACTTGCCCATTCTCGTGAGCGGGTTTTTCTCCGTTTTACTCCACGAGAGCAGAAACATGCGTCGAGATCAATGAAGTGGCTCAATTCTAGTGCGTACCCCGCAATCTCCCCAAACGGCGCTGGAAACGTGCACCGGCACCATAAGCCTTTGACTCTGAAAAGGAAGAGGGATTTGGAAAACCGAGAGCTGCTTACTGGGTACCGATTGATGCAAAGGGCCACTGCTTTGACACCCTCGTCTGAGCGGATTACGATTGAAGGATATTCATCTCTGCAAAGACACCCATCGTGTTCATTAATTTTCACAACGAATACCAAGAAGCAACAAACGAGGTAGTAAACGGGTAAACATTTATGGGCAACACTTTAGATTTTGTCTTGGTGCGACTGATTTTTTTTTTTTAAACTGAAAAAAATATAGAAATGTTCAAAACACTTAAAAATGATCACTTCTACGACGGTCCCAAGAAAATCACAATATCCAATGTACGAATCATAGATGAAACACGTACAAAAAGTGAGCTAAGATTGTTTTGGTTTATTTATTTTTTTACATTTTTAACATTTTACCATAAACAATTTGTACATTTTACAAAAGCATCGAACCAAACGTGTGCTGGACACCAAATCTGCTCTCTTTCCGTTATTGGGCAGCCTGGCATCGCGTGCGTTCATTCATTCATTCATTGTTTTTTAAACGCCCTTCCAGCTTCTATGGCTATTTCCAGGGCGAGAGCAATTTATGTTATTGAATTAGATAAAATGTTTAAAACCAGCTCTTCCTAGAAATTTTAATACCAAATTTGGATCTACTTGATTAAAAATGTGATCTAGAGATGTGGAAGAATAAAATTGTTTTCTGATGGGGGTTAAAAAAGGACAGTCAGCTAGAATATGTTTTATAGATAGAGGAACTTTACATGAGTGGCATTCAGCTCGACTATCTCCAGTTACTAAAAACTGGTGTGTGAGCCTAGAGTGTCCAATTCTGCATCTTGTATAAATGACCTGTTCCCATCGATTGTTGAATTGTGTTTGTTTCTTTCCAATGTTAGGATTTATTTCATATAGTTTATTTTTGATGCACTGGTTCCATTCAGTCTGCCATCTTTTTCCAATGTAAGAAGTGAGAAATGGTTTTATATCTGATGCTGGTATCTGGCATGGGGTTAGTTCTTGTTTTGTAGAGGCTTTGGCGATGCGGTCCGCTCGTTCATTTCCTGGAATTCCAATGTGTCCGGGTATCCAGTAGAAGAGTATGTGAAAAGATTTTCTTCTCAGATATGCCAGTTTAATTAGTATTTGTGTTATTATTGGCTGGTTTTTCTCATTGTTTTCCAGTGCCTCGAGGCATGATTTGGAGTCAGAAATGATGAGGTATTCTTTCCGGGTTCTGGTTTGGATGAACAGTAGTGCCATCAGTAAAGCCTTTGCTTCTGCTGTGAAAACTGAGCTGTGGTCTGAGATACGGACTCCTTGTTCATGCCCTTTTGTTGTGAAGGCTGCAGCCACTTTGTTTCAGATTTTGATCCATCTGTGTATACCGTGATGTGGTTTGGGAAATTTTCCCTAAAGTCCAGTAGTCGTTGGTGGTAGATATTTGGGTGTGTTTTCGATTTTTGTTCGTTTCCTAAGTTGAAGTGAATATTGGGTTTTTGTTGGTCCCACGGTTGAATTTTGCACAAGTGCGTTTGTACCAGTGATTCGTAGTCAATTTTGAGGTTTTCCAGATGTGATTTCATACGCAATCCAAGAGGCCGGATTTGCTTTGGTTTCTTGTTATAAAAAGTTAAAAGTTGATTTTTAAAAACTGGGGTAAAGGCTGGGTTTTCTTTGTTTGTCCTTAATTTTATTATATATTGCAGAGCTAGTTTCAGTCGTCTGTTTTCCAGTGATGGCTCATTTGACTCTATATATAAGCTTGGGATTGGTGATGTTCTGTAGGCGCCTAGTGCCAGACGAATGCCTTGGTGGTGTATGCTGTCGAGGGCTTGGATGTAAGATTTCCTAGCTGAGCCATAGATGATACTCCCGTAGTGGATCCTAGATCTGATCAGAGTTCGATATATGTTCATCAGGGTCGAACTATCTGCGCCCCATTTAGTTTTGGATAAAACCTTTAAAATATTCATGGTTTTAAAACATTTTTCTTTTAATGCTTTGATGTGTGGGATAAAAGAGAGTTTGTTATCAAAGATAACTCCAAGAAGCTTGGTTTCTTTGGATAGTTTAATTGGGGTTCCATCCATAAATAGTTCTGGTTCATTGTGTAACGACCGTAGTTGGCAGAAATGGGTGCAGATTGTTTTTGCTTGTGAAAACTTAAAACCATTTTGCATTGCCCAGTTCTGTATTTTATTTATCTTCTGTTGAATCTTCCTTTCAATGGTTGCTATGTTCTTGCTTTTATAGCATATGCAGATATCGTCTACATACAAGCTGCAGAGTACGTCGGTACCAATGATATTGGCAATATTGTTTATTTTAATATTAAAGAGGGTCACAGATAGGATACTTCCTTGGGGTACTCCAAGTTCTTGTTCATATCGATCTGATAATGTATTTGTGACCTTGACTCTAAAAAATCTTTTGGCTAAAAAATTCTGGATAAAAATTGGCAGTCGCCCTTTAAAATTCATTCCATGTAAATCTTTTAAAATTCCCTGTTTCCAAGTTGTATCGTAGGCTTTTTCTAGATAAAAAAAATACTGCTATTGCATGTTCTTTTCTGATGAAAGCATCTCGAATGTAGCTTTCGAGTGAAACAAGGTGGTCAATTGTACTTAGTCCTTTTCTGAATCCGCATTGAGCGTTGCTGATATGTTTTTCCGATTCCAGCATCCAGACCAGTCGTTCATTGACCATTCTCTCCATGGTTTTACACAGGCAGCTGGTCAGGGCAATAGGCCTATAGTTTGAGGGGTCACTGTGATCCTTTCCAGGCTTTGGAATAAGGATTATTACAGCTTCTTGCCATGTTGGTGGGATATTTCCAGAAATCCAAATGGAGTTGTAGAGCTTAAGCAGTAATCTAAGAACAGTGGAGGGCAGATTTTTAATAAATTGATAGTGGACATCATCTGGACCAGCGGCTGAGTCGTGAGATTTCTTCATAGCTTTTTGTAGTTCGTCCAATGTGAAAGGCTGATTATATGGTTCTTCATTATTTGAGGTAAAGTTAATTTTTCCTTTATGTCCATCGTGGAGGGCTCTGAATGCAGCACTGCGATTTTCAACTGAAGAATTACTTTCAAGTGTTTTTGCTATTTCGTTTGCTATTTCTTGCGCTGATGTCAAGATATCATCCTTTTGCTTAATGTGTTGTATTTGTGGACTGGTATTTTTTCCTTTCATTTTTCGAATCAGCTTCCACACTTTAGTTGGTGAAGTATTTGTTGACAAATTGGAAACAAATCTTCTCCAGCTTTCTTCTTTACTTTCATTTATTGTTCTTCTTGCTTGTGCCCTTTCCTTTTTGAGTTTAATAAGATTTTCAGTAGTTGGATGATTAGAGAAACATCTTTCGGCTTTTTTCCTCTTTTTAAAAGCCTTCTTGCAATCTTCGTTAAACCATGGAGTTCGTTTAGTGGAGTTTTTCCAGGACGTTTTTGGGATGGATTCTTCAGCTATAGAAATGAGGGTTTTTGTGAAGTTTTCCATAGCATTTGGATCATCTTCAAGAAACCTGCAAATTTCTCATCACATAGAGCTTTAAAATAAGCCCAGTTTGCTTTTTTAATTTGCCACCTTTGCACTTTAAAATCTTCTTCTTGTCCTTTAATTGTTACAACTAATGGGAAATGGTCACTTCCACATAAATCAGGGTGGACTTTCCAGGATAAGTCTAAAAGGAGTTCGGGTTGACAGATGGTTAGATCGATTGCAGAGTAGGTTCCATGTCCTGGGTGCAGATAAGTGTTTGAACCATCATTTAAAAGACATAAATTGTTGTTCTCAATAAAATCTTCTATTTTCCTTCCTTTCGCGTTGCACTGGTTGCTACCCCACAAATAGTTATGACTGTTAAAATCTCCCATTAAAAAGAAAGGGGGGGGAAGTTGGGTAATAAGCTGGTTTAGCTCTGTGTGTTTTATATTTGCATCTGGAGGGATGTAGAGAGAACAAATTGTGATGGTTTTCCTGAGTGTCAATCTTACTGCAGTTACTTGTAGATTACTAGTGAGTTTGATATTGCTGTGAATTAAATCACTGCGTATTAGAATGGATGTTCCTCCAGAAGCACGCTTGTTACTGGGACCAAGAGTGTTCAAAATATTAAAATGTTTGAAAGAAATAGTCTTGTCTTTTGACAGTTGTGTCTCCTGAAGACATACAACAATGGGGTTGATGACAGCAATTAAGCGTTGTAGCTCTGTATAATTAGCCCGAACTCCACGACAGTTCCACTGAATAATCCGTTTTTCCATCACCTGTTTTGAAGGATGGGGACGTTTGTCTTCATTCTACCTCGGGGGGATGGACTTCGACTAGGGCATTCTTTTTCTTTCATTTCTATCTCTTTTGGTTCTTTTATTTTTGTAGGGTCATCCTTGGGATTTGCAGCCCTTTGTTTCTTGCTATTTTTTGTTCCTTTTTCATTTTCAACTGGACTTTGGTTCAGGTGTATATCCTTGGTAAGTACTTCACTCTGCGTTCCTGAAGTCTTTGTTTTTGAAGGAACAATATTAGTTTGGGGTTTGTCTTTATGCATCCAAGTGATGTCTGTCTGGCAGTCAATGGATCTTACAGTTCTTCTTACTGCATCAGCAAATGATTTGTTTATACTGAAGAAGGGGGTAGGAGCAACCAATTTCCTTGCTTCAGGGTAACTGATCTTCTTGGTGCATCTAATCTTCTGTATTTCTTTTCCCCGGATCCACATTGGACATTGTTTTGATGCAGCTGAGTGGTCCCCTGAACAATTACAACATTTGGATGGTTTTGCACAGGGTTCCTTGTCATGTCTTTCTTCACCACAGTTACAACAGATGTGTTTATTATTGCAACTGTTTTAACCAT
>SRMA01026202.1:0-57322 GCA_007224835.1 Danionella cerebrum | reverse complement strand
AATAGCCAGTAACATTGTCACTACATTACTAATAATAGCTAGTAACATTGTCACTACATTACTAATAATAGCCAGTAACATTGTCACTACATTACTAATAATAGCTATTAACATTGTGACTACATTACTAATAATAGCTAGTAACATTGTCACTACATTACTAATAATAGCTAGTAAGATTGGCCCCACATTACTAATAATAGCTAGTAACATTGTCACTACATTACTAATAATAGCCAGTAACATTGTCACTACATTACTAATAATAGCCAGTAAGATTGCCCCCACATTAGTAATAATACAGTGGTTCTCAAACTTTTTTAGTCGAGCCCCCCTTTAAACCTTTAAAAGAATCTGGGCACCCCCAGATGTAAAATAATAATTATTTAATAATTAATTAATAATTATTTTAATGTAAAATAAATGTAACTACTCCTTAATGTTAAATAACTAATTATTTATAGCTTATTTAAGTGACAATTCGGTTGCAGGGTGTTAAGATATGATCCTTATGCGCTCTTACCTGGTTAGGAACACTACCCAATTGCAGAACACGTTACTTACGTTTGTTATCTAGTATGTCATGTGTGAGATGTACCGTTGAGAGATGATTTGAGTTTGAGTTTATTAAAGAGGAGTTTCAGTCATTGAGAGCGTTTTGCTTTCCTCACGCGAGCAAGAGCGAGAGCGAGAGAGAGCGCGCGCGCTCATCTGTGCACCTGACGTCAAAACACATGCGGAAAAAAACCCCTCACAGACTAAAGACGATGCAGATCGATCATCATCTTATCATCAGGCTCAAGAAACAGATCACAAATAAACTATTAGCTGTGCCCATTTCACATCTTTAATGTATTTTAGCGTGAAAAATCGGGTTTGTAGCGTGAGAGATCACTCAAATGCGAGAGTCAAAAGCAGTTTCGCTCGTGAGTATGGATGCGGAAGCACCGCTGCGGCTACCGTAGCCAAGGCATTGTGGGAAATGTAGTATTTTCCCCCCGTTTTCGTTACGACCGCGCTATGGCAGAGATGGGCGATGACGTCAGCGCGCAGCGCTGGGTGTACAAATATGGCCGCGGCTTCGGCCTAGCTCCGGAGCTCTTACGCCTCTCATACGGCCGTTACCGGAATTCGCGGCGCTCTGCATTCGCTCGATAAGACGCACCAACTTTTTCCCCTCAGTTTTGGGGAAGAAAAAGTGCGTCTTATGAGCCGAAAAATACGGTAGGTTCTTGCTGGAAACAGGTTTATGGTTGACCTGCTGGACATTGCTGCCTGCCGCATCTCCTCCGGTCTCTTGTTCAGATGTACTCGTAACACCTCTCTGGCCTCAGCCAAGTCATCAGCCGGGGTTAGGGTTAGCGGAACTAGGGTTAGTTTCGCTCCTTTAAGCCCGGTACATCTCCTGGTGGCGGGGCAATGGCAGGGCATTCTCCCTACCACCCCATGCCGATGCCGAGGTCTTATATAAATAGGTGTGTGGCTTTCAAGTCCAATCAGTGTAATCAAACACAAGATGATCAGAAAAAATGGAAGCATTTTTTTAAACAGTTAAATATATAAGTGTCACAAAGGGTCTGGAAACTTGGCACCATGTTACATTTCATTTTTTTTTATATATAATGTGAACAATTCTGTGTTTTTCTGTATATTTTGGGTGCGGTGTGTACAATAATGATGAAAAATGTAAGGTGGAGGTAGAATACCTTTTTTTTTTAAATGGTTCCACCACAGGTTTTATGGCAACTTTGCCCCAGTAATCACAAGTACTCTTAACTAAAGTATTCCAAAGATCCACTGATAAAAGCGAGAGGCATTTTTATGTTTATTGCAACTGTGCATCACAGCAAGTGACTTTCAATCAAATACAATAATATACAGTTGAGTACAGACAAGTTTATTTTTCAGAAACCATATGTTGTGTAATGCAGTTCAGCAGTGTGGTACTGGCTCAAGTTTCACAGCCAAATTCATTTCTATGTGAGATTTTGTGCGAAGAATCAAACAGACGCTGTGGTTTTGGACCGCAGGAGAGAAGCGGAACCCCCAAATAAATCCATGCAAACGTGTTTTTCATTCATTCATTTCCCCACCCGCTTATTCCCTTTCAGGGTTACGGGGGTTTGCCGGTGCCTATCTCCAGTGCACATTGGGCGAGAGGCGGGGGTACACCCTGGACAGGTCGCCAGTCCATCGCAGACATGAGTTTTTAACCAGTTTATTTTGTAATCATGTGATGTTTCACAACCAGCTTAAAACATGATATGCTGGATTTTTCTAAAAGATATTGGATAATTCATCTGAAATGCTTGTCAAGAAAACATCTGCAGTATGAAAGAATAGAAGAAAAGGTTTAGGTTCGAACTGAATAGGCCTTTGCATCTTTGATATATGAACTAAGCAAAGTACGAACGGATGTTAGAAACGTTAACACTCAATAATTTAAAAATTGCTCACTCTCTCTCTTTCTGTCTCTCTCTGTTTTTCTCACCCACCTCCCGCTTATTGGAGGGGAACTGTCAGGATGTTACTGCAATCACAGCTGTCACCACTGAACCTCTTCAGCATCCTAAAGCTGCCAATGTAAATCCATCTGAATTAAAAGCTGCACACACGTACTGAAACACTATATTTAATCCAGCATTTAGGTTAATAATCAGCAGCGTTCCTTACTCGCACACATTTAAAATAAGAAAGAGAATACAGTCTCACTGTGTATATGAATATTTATATGATATATATATATATATATTTATTTATTTATTCCCCCGCACAATATCGGGCAGGGGCAGGGTACACCCCCGATAGGTCTCCAATGCATCACAGGGAAACATAAACTCCTAAAGGAAATTTGTGTATTCTATTAACCTGCTGCACGTTTTTGTTGTTGTGGGAGAAACGAAGGAAACCCACGCGAGACCAGGGACAACATGCAAAGTCTCCATCTGGCCTCGAACCAATACCTTTCTAATCGAAAGATCACAAATAAAAAAAAATGAATTTAAATAAACTTTGACAAATATATTGTGAAGTAACATCAAATACTGCAATACTCTGAAGTAAAATCAGATAGATTTGCGTGAGTATGTATGTTCATAACCTTTTGAAATTGGCACTTTTATTAAAACCGTCAGTTTCTGAACACATGGTTTTCTGTACCCAGTGCCAGTTTAGTTCTGGTTTAGTGTTCTCAGCAGATAATATAAAAAGAGTCTACCATTTTTATATTTTTCTGTTCCCTTTCTGTTTTATATTTTACCATTTTCCCTTTCTCAACTTTCGCCTCTTTCTCAATCCGTGCACACCCCCTGAAGATTATTGGTGAACTGTGCCTGCCCTTTTGACATTTGCAGCGACATTGTTTAACCACGAGACAATACAGGTGAACCCTAACCCTAAACCGCTTGACCATACATTCAAATAGAGGATTCTTTGAAGAAAGCAAAGTTTGAAGGAAATAATGTGGTTTAATTTGGTAAATAAAAGGTGGAGGTGTGTTGGGTCATTATTTTGGTGTAAGATGAATTTTTTGACTGGTGGTGGGCTCTGTGTGTCTGGCTATTCCAACTGCTGTAGCATACCCGTTACAGATACTCAATACTTAAAACAAATGCAAAACATGAAGCCTTGTGATACAGAAAGGGGTTTCACAAAAAAGGACTTTTTACTAAAGTAGGAAACACCACAAATTAGCTTCACGCAACACACACTTGGTACTTTAGAATGAACATGTGTCTAATAACATGGCAAAAACACGCAAATTAAAAACACCAGTTTTTGCCTCTCCATGGGCACAGATCACTTAAGATTGACAGGGCAGTCCATGCAGCAGACATCTGAAATGAAAACAACTATTGCTGAGACAGAGCATTTACTGTCAGGGGAAAATGTTTAAAATGAATTAGGAATACATGGACCCTTCTATTCAAAGGAGCATTAGAAATATTGTAAATACACCTGGGTTGCACTGATGCCACCTCCTTCTCTCCTTCTAGTCACTATGACAAGTCTATTATAACACAAAAAATCTCAACCGTCCTGTGTTTTTATGGAGATCATTTGTTACCATCATTATTATAAATTAATTAAATCTTCCATTGCTCCTGATATTGAAAATCTCAGTTTGTTCTCTGTTGCTGGCCCTCCCCAGGGCGTATTCCACTTTTCACCTAATGTAGAACCCCAGGAACATAAAGCAATAACCAGAAGAAAAGAGGTGAATGGATCTCTCTTGTCTCTTGTTCCACGAGGACAAACACAGAGAACTACTCAGTGCTTTTTCACTCAGCAACAATCACTTTGAAGTTAATCAATTGAAATACTATCAAAATATAATTATAACGATAATAGGGGGATAAATTTAATGCTTAAAAAATATATCCAACAATCTCTTTTTGAGTTTAGTAATCAGTCATTTTTGCATGAAATATTAAAGTTCAATGAGCGCTGACAAATAGAGGTTGTGTAATTAGAATATTGTGAAAGTTTTCAACAATTCCAACTGTATAAAGAATACTGTTACTTGATTTAAAGGGGAGGAGAGCGTGGAGGATAATCAAAACTCACAACTAAAAAGAGTTCCAACAAATCCAGAAAAATTTTTACATTTTATTAATATATAAGGAAACAAACGTTTAACATTGAAGAAAAGGAGCTTAGGTGGAGAAAGGCCTAAATAAGAAACAAAACCCACTACAAAAATAAACCAATCCCCTAATTTCCAAAAAAACGTAAAATTACAACCAATCCTCCTTAAACTTCTTTTAGAAATAAAATGAGGTCTACTCCACCACATTTGCCAAACAATTCACAAATTATTAAATGAGAAAGAAACAAATTATTAAGCAACAATGCACTCAAATAAATAATGAACTAAACATTAACGAGGGGGTGTTTGCTGACGGAGCTGGAACCCGGAGCTTTGCACCGAACGCGGTGACAAGTGGAATGAGCTCTCTGATCGGAACTCTATGGGATTACATTAATGGCACATCTGAATTTCGAGAGCACAAAAAGAATATTTGCCCGAGCGCAAACTGTGCTTTGTGAATAAAATATTCTTCCCTCAAAGGAGAACTTATTTGGAGCGAAAATCTGTTTTGAGGGTAAAATCTGTTTGCTCTCACATTCATGCGAGCGCTCAAAACAAACAGTTACAAACTGCCACAATTACAGCCAATCAGAGTCTTTGATCTTCTGATTGGCTGGCCTGCAAACCAATCAGAGCCTTTTTAAAGAAGCAGGCGAGAAAAAGTCGATTTATTCACTTTACCATTACTTATTTGGTGCTGTGGGTGTCTCTTTCTTCACTGCAGTCCTGTTTGCCACACTGTCAGTCCTTTTATCATGTTTTCTATCCCTTTCATGGCATGGCCACAATCCCTACACAGAAAACTTTCTCTATATTGACATTTCTTCTGTACTGTATGTATTACATTTTTTTTTTATCTAACTTTCCCGTGTTCAGCTGAGTACAATTGTACTATACCTTGAATTGTTAATGAAAAAAAAACTGCTTCTGCTGAGAGAAGGATGTGATTGCTTTATTGGAAAGCCAATCAGAATATACAACACTCCTCTCTGATTGGCTGGAATTGTGGCACTTTGTAACAGTTGTTTGTTTTGAGCGAGCACATGAATGTAAGCAAATAAGACTGTCTGTGCACACACAAAAATATTACACTCAAAATAGATTTTTGCTCGCTCAAGATGAGTATTTCTTTCAGAGAAGAACAATTAGTTCCCAAAATGCAGTTCGTGATATTATGAATAACTCGGCAATTTGAATTCTTGTTGTTATGGTTTCGATTCAATTAGCTATAAATATTTCAATTAATATAATTAATTGATACAATTTCAATTAATACAATTAATATTTAAAATGATACAAATGCTGGTAACTGAAATTCTCTTATTTAAGTTTATTACTGAAATACACATCTACATGAATAATAGGGTGCACACAATTGTTAATTTAAACGACTTTTATTTTAACTAGAAGTGACTGTCCATATCCTCTTTCGTGAATTTAGAATTCTCAAATCGATATTGCTGCGTTACATTGAACGATTGATTAAAATCTGACAATCTATATTTATCCAAAACCTTAGTTTTTGAAACGCTGACTTGCTGAAAAAAACTGAACTTGAAAAGTCTGAACTTTGTAAAAGTTGTGCAGCCCTTTTGCCTGAATTCCGGCAGCAATGAGGTGTGGCATAGAGTCAATCAGTCTGATGGTGACCTTCAGCTCTTCTGTATTGTTGGGTCTGGCAAATCTAAAGGGATTTTTCTACAGAGTTCTGCTCTGAAGGGATGCTGCCAGATTAGAACTGGGATGCCTTAAACCAGGAGCTGGTAGCTCTGGCACTGTGTGCAGGTGCCAAGTCCCATTGAAAATGAAATCTTCATCTTCATTAAGTTGGCCAGGACCAAGAATCAAAAAGTAGACGGCTCTGTTGACCTTGGACCTCAGAAAACACAGTGGACCAACACCAGCAGACCACGTGGCATAACCATCTCTGTGAGGAAACTTTAGGGTGCTGCTCAGTCATCGTAGATTCAGTTCCTCTCTTATCCTCCTCCAGACTCAAGGACCTTCATCAAAGAACTCAACTTTTGTCTTTAGTCCAGACGAGACATTTCAGAAGCTCTACCTTTTTCAAGAGTGGCTTGACATAAGGAAAGTAACACATCTTGGAATTGTCTGTCTACAGTTGTGCTGAATAATGATACAACCGTACCCTAAGCTCACGGCTCGGTAAGGAGATAGAATTTCAATCAGTACATTTAATCTTAAAAATAATACTAAATAATTTTAACCTACTGCTAAAAAGATGATGTGCTAGTGCGTTACTGAGACTCATGGGGCATAATAAAAAAGTGTAAATGCCATCTAAAAAAAGCAAAGTTAAGGTCAAATCAATGTGAAAATTGTATCAAAACATGTGAACCATTCCTAAACTTTATACTCTGTTTTAAGCACTTTTGTTCCATTGTGTTTGGTTTTGTGCAGGAATTTTGATAAAAATGAGCCCTTGTGACAGGTCTTCTATGCCACAGGGTAATCCCTTCTTTTCAACAGTAGATGGCACTTATAGCACAGATTTTGGGTCAGTAAACTGAAACCGAAAGAGATCAGGCATTTTATCTCATTTAAATATGAATTACCTTGCAAGTTATCCGTCATAACTCTGTAATGTTCGTTTGAAACACAAAATATCCAAAGTAATATTCAAAACTTCTTTTTGAAACCTGCACATTATATTTGAAGTCATTGTGTCAAATATAGAACAGACGCTGTAATGGCCACACGCACCTCTTCTAATGGTAATGGCTCAAATCCAGCTGCAGTTTTTTTAATGGGTTTCATTTCACAATCCTCTCCAGGGTGTGGTTATCTCTATTGTAAGGTGTCTTTTGGGAAGCTGGCAAGTCAGCGTTCTTCCTCACAGTTGTGTAGGCTAAGGAACTAGACTGAGAGAGCACTTTGCAGGTATTTTGAGGTAATTTCTTCACTATGGAACCTTCTCACAATATTCTAATTTTCTAATATTCTTAATTTAGAGGTCTTCGTTAGTTGTCAGTTATAATCATTGGAGTGAAGAGAATAAACACATGAAATTAAAGACTTGAATCAAATATACACGTAACACAAGTTTCACTTTTTGAACTTTTTTTAGAAAGTTGCATTCAATCAAAATTACAATTTGAAAAGAATAAAATCAAACACAGTCAAAACTAATGGCCCCGCTTCACCCTCGCAAATGTACACAAAAAGGCCCCATCGGCTAGTTCTGTTAAGCCTTTGGATGCATTTTGAACATTATTCACATGGCTTTTGATGAGACAGCTGGCCTGAGCATGTGAAAGCCACTCATTGTGTTACGGCAGGACAGTGCACGCCTGGCAGAAACCGTCTCCATTCTGTCACTGCCAAGGGTCAGCCAATGTCTCATATCACAAAAATAACCAAAACAGGAACTAAGGCCTTTTTATTTTTTGACCATGCACTGTTCTTGAACTATCAAGAGCTCTCATAGTGGCAAAAATGAGCAAACCACCTCTCTACATCTCCTTCAGTGTAAAACACACATCATGACCACAGTGCGAATCGGCTGAGCTGTTTCCCCCCAGTACATGCCACAGCACTAGGATTTCATTTCCTGTTCATGTCTTTCAAGAAGACGATCACAGCCTCGGGGCCAGCAGATGTACACACACAACAAAGACGTATGCTACGACGGCACATGGACATGTTTGGTTATTAATTTTATTCCCCGAATAATGAAATCCAGAGCTTGGTTTGCAGGAATGTTCTAGAGGTTGCAAAGGTCAACGCTGGAGTGAATACATTACAGCTCAGGGAAAAAGGGACCCTCACACCTTTGGAGGCCATCCCTGAAGGGGTTAGAGCAGCTCAAACTAGAGCAGAAGAGTGTCGAGAGACTGCAGAAAAGGTTTCGTTTGGAGTCACCATGGGTTGGTACCCTGCGGGCATTGTGGGAATTTGACAGCTCTGATGGATGGTGGGGAGGCAGAGTGTACGCTCATGACGAGAAGTGACATACCCCGTAATGTTTCAATCGAGACAAGCCACAAACGAGAGCTTTTCAGCACTGGGAAAGGGAGATCACTGGGGAAACTGGTGTCCTGAACAATGTGTAGTCATTGTTTCATTTTCCTGGCCAGCGGAAGCCTCTGGAAGAACGGACACATTGTAGGAGAGAATTGAAGAAAATAGAGCTTCTTTCTTGTGGTGTCCTTGTAAATATAAAAAAAAAAAACATAATAATAGTATGGCATCTGTGCTTTTTTCAGAGGTCAGAGTGTTATTGTTAAGTCTTTGAAAGATATTTATCGCAATCTTTTTTTTTTTTTTTAAAAAGTAAACTCTACTATTCAGGCGGCTCGGGTGAAAGGGTCATTCAGCAAATGTCCAAATATTTGTTGATAAAAAGGACTTGCGCTATGCTATTACAGTTCCAATCGAGGAATTTTTAGTTCATCATAAGTGTTTGCCATGTTGTGGCCAAGATCCGGGTCTCTGCTGGCTCCATCCACCCGTTGGATGGCAGTGTTTCACAGAACACTTGTTATTTTCTGTAAATAGTGCATTTCTGTTTGGCTTTTAATGAATAAATGTTCTACTCCCACTGTCCTATTCATCTATAAGCTTCTTAGAAAGGAAGGGTTGATACGACAAATAAAATGTTTCAAATATCAGAAAGAATATTAGAATAAAGCGAAGCAGCTTTTCTCACTGGCAGTGATCATTATCCGGATCTTAACTGAGACAGAGACTGAAGAAAGAAAAGCAACACTTTTACAAACAAGTTATCAATTGTTTTCTTCAGAAGGAGCAGCACATGGATGTCATTTCTAAGTCCAGAATAATGTTTGGTGCTTTTTTTAGTAAGCTACACTTTGTGTATATATATATATATATCACATGTGTCACTTTGGCCAAAGGTAGCCGCAACGGTGTTTCCGCATCCATACTCACGAGTGAAACTGCAGAGCTGCCAACTCTCACACATTGAACGTAAGACTCACACATTTAAGTGAACTCTCATGCCACACCTCCGATTTCTCACGCTAAAATAAATTTTAAGATGTGAAATGGGCGGAGCTAATAGTTTATCTGTGATCAGTTTCTTGAGCCTGATGATAAAAGATGATGATCGATATGCTATGTTATGTGGATTTTCATAAGCTGACAAAAATCAAAAGGATTTATCTTAGAACAACAAGCATACAATTGTTTCTATGTAACTGAATTTTCACTTGAATAAGTTATAAATAATGAGTTATTTAACATTAAAGAGAAGTTACATTTATTTTACATTACATTTGATTACATTGTTTTACATTTATCAGTTACATCTGGCTCTTTGAGGACAGCCATTATGCTAATGTGGCCACTGTGAAAATGAGTTTGACACCCCTGCTTTAATATATATATTTATAGTATGAGTATAGTTTGTATTACAATATACAAATTCTCAAGAAACAATACAAACTCCAGGTAATTGCAATCAACATTTAAAGAAGAGTAAATAAACAATGAAAAAAAAGAAAAAATAAGCCGCCAGCCCCTCACTAGCCATGAACTTCACCCCCTGTCACTGCTTTCACATGTGTCTCAAAATCTTGGCACACAAGAAAAAAACAGGGAGGGAAGGGTTTAAGGTCTGAAGGGAGGCGCTGTAGATGGAACTGGCTCCAGTGATTTCTGCTGTCTGGAAATGCTGAAGTAAAATCTCCAAAAGTAAAATTTCAATAAATAAGCTTGTCGTTGTGCCGCTCACAATCTTTCAACGTTTAGAGCCAGTCGACAGCTTTGTTGCTGCCAATAGTCTGTAAAAAAAAAAAAAAGAAAAACATTTTTTAGGGAAACATTGGATAGTTGAGGACACTCGTGTGTTTAACTTATGCTTAAGTCTCTTCGGCTCATCCACCAATCCGAAAGTCAGCTAATGAAACGTGCAAACCAGGTGAAATCCTCAAGCTTCCCAGCTTTTATCTTGCAGTTTGTCGAGCCGAAGTCGACAGAGTCCTTGTTAATTTCACGCTACACTTGTTTTTGGAAGAGCCCTTGTGTTGTTAGGTCTGTAGTATTTTGACTATATTTTTATAGTTAGATAAAGATGAAGTGAGGCATGCAGAACTTATCAAACAAACAGTTTCCGTCTGGAGGCTATGAACAATTAATGAGCTCCTACAAAAACAAAATTTATTAACACAGTAAAAAAATACACATTTATAGAGTGCAACCAAACACAAAGTTCATACACAACCCAAGCCCCTGATCTAAGCAAAGTAAAGGAGAAGGAAGGAAATAAACAATAAATGCAACTCAGGGTCAAAAAATAACCCATGCTTCATATTAAGAAAACAAAGATAAAGAGAGTTAACCTAAACAAACGTCTTTTCAAATCTACACAGACACACTGTTCTTTTACAAATGTGAATATTTCATAAGAAATGAAAAATACATTTATTAAAATACACAATACAGTTTCCTGGGAACCATTATAGTAGTGTTCAAACAAATATAGATTTTATTTATTTAATTCCCTTGTTTATTGTATTTGATTCATATGTTTAATTTCTATTTATTATATTTAAAATTAAAATTATTAACATTTTTACTCCACACACTTTGCATGCACCATATGCTGGTAAATGTGTCGGTTCCACACTGGAGCACACTGGTTCCACATTTGTTGCTAAAATCTCAGGAAAAAATGAAATAAAGATTCTAGGGTGATCTCTGTCAGAACCGTCTGGTTATTTTCAACAAGAAAAGGTTAATTTTTGGGTCATTTAGACACTTTCTGTTTCAAAAAGTAAATGCAGACCAAATGTAAAGTGTACTCATCGTGGTTTCTTGTATGCCATGAAAAGAGCTGATGTCACTTGGTTTTGTGAATGTGTTAAAAAGCCATAAATATTCACAGTATTGGAGTCTCAGAAGCTATAGTCTCAGATGGTGGTCATTGCGTGTTCAGTAAAGTTTATTTCTATGAGACATCACTCGCACTACAAACGTATTGTTTTTATTGAATCCCACAACTGTGGGAAAGTTTATTTGGACAAAGCCTGTCGTGATAAGCAAAACCTTCAATAGTAGTAAATGGGCTGAAATGAAATGAATAAACAAAAAGAGAGGATTTGTGGCTCGCTATTTCTTTCCTGTTTCCTGTATGAAGTCGCCTCTTTTACGTTCTACTCACGTCAGCAAAGGAGCCAGCTTTAATTGGTTGATCTTGCAAAAAATGGATTCGATATGGCAATGGCTTTGTTGGCACCACTCTTTCAGTCAGATGTGTGATTTCCCGTTGGTGTCCATGGCACAAAACTTGGATCGCCTTTAGTGTCTCAAACTACATAATACATTTGGAAAATACAATTATTCTCATAAAAAGGGCCAAAAACAATTAACAAAAACAATATACACACACAGTATACTGATACTCCCACAGTACAACATCAGACAATGTGTAGCAGACAAAAACAACAGACACTAAAACAACAACAACATCCAAACAGTACCTCTACTGGCAGCCGCCATATCAATTATTTATGCAGTAGCACATTGGAAAGGTTTTCTGTTTCTAGCTCTGATATATCTATCTGAATGGATTCTGTAATAGAAAAAAATACTCAACTTGATTCTCAGGGAATTCCTTGTGTGTCGTTTACACACAATTCACATCATCTTTATGTGACAGAGAGATTGGTGGAGGAAAACCACAAAAGTTCATTTTGTGGAATGCTCTAAATCAAAATTCCACAAAACAATCCAAAAACTATTTGTTCAGATAAAAAATGGTGCAGTGGACAGTGTAGCTAAAACCATGTTCATTATGCTTCTAACAATGTATTTCATTCAGGGATAGTAAACGATTGCCTTGGCCTTCACAATCTTCCTCCCAGATTCTTTATAGCTGAGAATGTTCCAAAGGCTTGTTGTCTTAATTAAAGTGCTTTTCGAGGATCCGGTCACTCATATTTGTACGAGGGCGAGAGATATGTGAGCGTGTGGGTGGGTTCCTCTCGGAAGATTGCCCCTCTCTAAATTCCTCATGATAAGCTGAATGATTAGTCGACACTCTCTGTTTCTCCTCAACACCCACCCCAATAGAACTAGAAACACTCACATGTTAAAGCTGTTAATGGATTCCTCTGAAGTGACCTCAGCCTGCAATCTTCGGACCAGACTTATAGCACTTTTCTACCAGCCGAAATATTCCAGATGCTTCTGTTGACTTTACTGCACTTCCCTTTTGCTCCAAGAATGTAACAGTGAAGTTATTTATAAAATGTAGATTTTGTGTTGAAAGTGGGTTCCGCATGTAATGCATTGCTCACCACTTCTGACTTTGAACTACATCTGTGCATTAGATGTGTTCTTTACAGACCCCCCCCCCCACACACACACAAATATTATAACGTCTAGCCCACAATATTATAACGTCTAGGCCACATTAAACTTGTGTTAAACTGCAAATAAGCATATTATTCCAATTATACATCTTTTTAAAAAAGGTACAAATGACAGATAAACTATTAGTCTATTTGCAGTTCGGCGCTTCCACACATCATTTTTGGGAGGAGTGATTAGGGCATGATCCCAAAATCAATAATGCAATTAACAGATGACCCTATAAACAGATTCAACCCCACTTTGCGTGACATCAGAGCTTCTTGACGTTCACCAAAGCTGTGCCCAAACTCACCAGCAATCCCAAACGAGCCTAAAATTTTAAAGCCTTCACTCCGGTCATCAAAAGCCTCCAGCCGTCTTCAGAAGTCCAAGATGAAAAGCACGGTTGAAGCCTAACCCCCTCTCCCCCTACACTGACCAGCCTCCTCTATTGCCTCCTCCGACTGCTCCACTAGGTCATCACTCATAGCCATCGGTTTCTGGACCATCCAGCGGCTGTGCCAGGCTCTTGCATGATTAATAGCTTGCTGCCCCAAAACACCAACAAGCGGAGCTTTCCGCGCTGTACTCCAACCAGAAAAATGCAGCTTCTCCCAGCTGGGACACTCAGCCCTTGTCTCAGTAGGTCTCCAGTGCCTAGGCATCCCGCCCCTCAGCCAATTAAAAGAGAAAAAGGACTTCCACCACCTGTTACCCTGCTCCCCCCAGTTACTTCCCAATCCCAGAAAAGGACCGCCAGATCACCTGTGAGGATCTTACCATCTCCCTAAAAAAAACTCCTTTCCTTCTCTGAGTTCACGCTCACCTTCTCCCACTTCACCAAAATAATTGGTGCTGCACCCCCTAACAGATGCATGGGGGCTTTTTGAAACAAGTTTTCACAGTGAAACTAGCTGGTCCACTGGAGTGCTCTGGACTGAAGGCTCTGAGCCTTTTGCTCAAGTGTTCCTCTGCATTAAGTTCATTGCATGCACTGTATACAGGTCCTTCAGTCTCCTTATCACAAAAGCCAGGATTCCTGGCATTTCTCCAAAAATCTATCACTCAAGGTCATTTTAGTCACTCTCTTAAGGTCCGAGCAGTTGTGAACCTCTTCTGATAGCAGTTATTTATCAGCTGACAGGGTTTCATGTTAACTTGTATCGTGACCAAGTATCGGTATCTCGATTTCTTTCGATCGTAGGCTAGCTGTGCTTAAACGCAGTCTCAACAGCCCTTCCGAGTTTCAAGTTACACACCTTGAGGGTTTCCACTTAGCATCATACCTGCCAAGTAAAAGCAAATAAAGTAAAAGCAGTTAATCAGAACTTTTTTTTAAAGAACTATAATTATGTAATCATGTTACTATTTTGAGAAAGTAAACACGTTCTTGTGCAAATTAAACAGATAAAGTTAAAGTATACATTTTCACACAGATTTAGAGGATGAAAGCATGGATGTATGCTACCTTGTATCAACGGTTCAGGCTGGTGGTGATGGTGTAGGAGATATTTCTTCACACATTTTGGGCAAATTAAGACCAATGCCACAGCCTCCCTGATAATAGTTGCTGACTGTGCCCATCCCTTTATGACCACCATCTTCTGATATACTGCCACCAGGAAAATGAGCCAATGTCACAAAGCAAGAATCATCTCAGACTGGTTTCTTGAACATGGCTGAGTTCACTGTACTCAAATAGCCTCAACAGTCACCAAATCTCAAACTAATTATTCGTGATCAGAACTACTGCAAGAACTATTGCTATTCAAAATGACGTGCTTGCATAAAGAATCAGTTTGTGAAATACAGTAGGTAGACAGAGCAAAATACTCCAAATTGTAGTTTTTGAAATGCAGCATAGGCTGGAAGACCGAGATGACCTACTACATCAGGAGAGTCTAAAGCGAAGGTACTATGATGCAAAATGGGAGAATGTCACAAAAGGAGGGACGAGAAGAAAGAGAGGGGTATAATATGCACTCATGTAAGACCTGACAGTAAGTGAGAGTTTGGGTGATTTTAGGTAAGACACAAAACAGGGGTGCACGAATGGGGGTGGGAGAGGCAGGGCTTGAGTTGAAGCCGTTTGTCAAATGAAGCCATAGTTTCAAGTGCTCACCATTACAGGAAGTACTGTCTTTCATTCTGCACTCGCTTGTCATGGGGTCTTTGACACATCTCATTTTACATTAGTTGATTATGAGGTTTGAGGATTTCCCTATTGGGGAAAATGAGCCATGTCTGTTTCTGTATCATTTTTAATTTGCCCACATTTAAATGTTAATTACACAAGGTTATTTTTAAACATTTCACAGAAAGACCAATCCTTCCCCATGAAAGGTAAGCTAGTTGACTGACTGCTATTTTAAACCAGACATCACATTGAGGGGACTCAATGTTCTTTTTCCTGTTCATTTTAAACCTTAATTCTAGGTGTTAGAGAGGGGTTAAGTAAAAATGTGAGCAAGATTCATGATTACTGTATGCGTGGGTGTCTGTGTCACATTTACAGAGGAATCATAAAAGAATGGTTCTTCACCACGGGAGAGAACTGAGCTTAGAAAATTGATTTTAGGTGATGTTTTATGATCAACTCGAAGCAGTCGGAGATGAATGTGTGTCTTGCATGATACCGGTTCATTACCTTGCTTTGTTCTGAAATGCATGTAATCATGCTAAATCGATCATGAGGTACCTTTCAGATGACATATTGATGCTTCTCAGTGTTTTCCACTCTACGCTAGACATATCAATCATTTTGCTAAAAAGCATTCATAGCAACTCACCTGCCGCATCTAGTCGTACACAAATCAGATCTATGCAAGAGTATCTTGCAAGCAAAACCTCTCTCTCTTAAGGTTTTTATCACCTGTGGTCGCCATTGATTGCGCCTTATTTTCCAAAAGTCTGCTGTGATTGGACGCCTGGCACTAATGATACCATCTATTGACATTAAGCAAGTTTTGAACCAGCCAATAGCTACAGTTGGCAACCGTGACACAGCATGCGGAGCTGTTTTTTCTGTCTGATCAGAATCTCACTCGGACATTTGCATCGGAATAATTGGCAGGAAACCTTTTTGAAGATGAGAACCAAGAGAAGATGCAATAGGACAGAAGTGCCAGTTAAAAAGTCTCATGTGTGTTGTAACAAACAGGGTTATCAGGGTTTAGAGGGGCCTGCTTTGTTCTTCTAATTCCATAGCAACTACATGCCAGAGCTTTCAGTGAAAGTCTGTTAAATTAACTATAGAATACTGTGAGGCTTGGTTCAAACACTCACAGCCTCTCGACAATCATGTATCATTTCAGTTCTTTCTCCAACTTCAAACTTATTTCTTTTTTTTTATTTGGAATTGCATTAATCATTGAAAGTGTTACCAAGAATAAACCTTTAGATCAAACAAATCAAGTCACTAAAGTCAGATTTTAGGTGAAATTGTGACCCTAAAGGAAGTGGGTATATAATGGACGGGTGGTGACATTTCTTGTGGTCAGTCTAAGGCACAACTGTGCAATGACCACACCGTCTAATCAGCATCTTGATCTGTGAGGCGGGATGGATCATCTTTGCAAAGGAGAAGTGCTCGCCCTCACAGATTTAAACAGATTTGTATACAATTTCAGAGAAATGGTTATTTTGTGTTTGTAGAAAATGTTTTACATCTTTGAGTTCATCTCATAAAAAATGAGAGCAATAACAAAAGTGCTGCGTTTTTATATATATATATGTGAGACTAGCTAAATGACTATTAACTATGTTAATACGCTTTTTTAAAGTTGACACAGAATGCAAGATAAATATAAAGGCATAAATATAAATAAAAGCATAACCACAGTAAAACGTGTTTCAGCCTCAAGAGACCCAACAGTGTATGACACACTGATGCTCATTTAGCCAACCCACCAAGATATGACTGGGGTATGTGCAACCAGAAGGGTTACATCAGGTCCTCTGTTATGTTTCAGAAATAAAAAGAAAGGGTTATACCGCAGTCATGACTATTCTCCAAAAAGACTGCAATCATCCCCCAAAGGAGCAGTGTGCGTACAGCTTCCTCTCCGAGGCCCAGGAGATGCACTGCAGGCTGCAGTCTTTAGAACCCTTATTAGAGTGCCTCCCAGAAGGAGTTACTCTGGTATCATGACCTTGATGAGAGAGAGGAGACCAGCTAGAAAAGAACAGAAGTGCTCACACGGTCCTTAAAAAGGATAAGCTGGTAAAGGCTGCTGGAAGCTCTAGTCTTAAGCATTCGCTTTTCTGGCTCCAGTGCCACCAACACCAGTTAAAATGTGCCCCGAGCAGGTAGTTGAGAGGTTTTCTGCCTCTTCACTCCGGGCAAATAGCTACTTTAACCAATCTGAGTGTACTATTCTCATTCATATTTTGATTGAAATTTGATTCAATTTAGGATTAATCTATCTCAATAACCCAGGTGTATATTACCTTCTATAAAGCCCCTTTAAGGATTTAAGTGACATAATTAGTTTGGCAGTCTGCCTGGTTAAGACATAATAACATAATAGTAAATAAATGTTTCAGCACATTTACCAAACTAAAAATCCATTTCAATCAAACTTTGACAAATTTTTGAAACATTTTATCACAGGACCCTTATTTAAGAGCAGCTTCACACGTTTGCATCAATTGAATTTGTGAGTTTGGACAGGTATCTTTGGTGCAGATGAAGCAATTTAATTATTGGAAGCATAGTTGTTCCTCCTTTACCAGAGCAGGAAGTGGTCTGTCAGAAGCTCCACACACTTTACAGAAGTCATCTGAACAGTTGTTTTACATCTCAGTTTTACATCTCTGGAGGACTCTAATGGGGGAGTCTAATAGTCCCTTGAACCATGATTTAAACAGAAATCTTCCTCAATGTGCCTTTATCTGCAAAACCTCCTGCTCTGAATCAGCCAAACGTGATCAAGTTTTTGTGAAATATCAAATGTTTTCATACCTCATCCTCTTTTTCACACTTTTCAGCAGCAGATAGATCCTTTTCTTCCACATATTTTTTTGAAAATGATGCTCTGTTTAATAATGTGGAACACTCACCTTTAGTAGTTTGTTCCTAAATTGGGCTCACCTGGCAATTAGCTACATTTGCATAATTATTTGGAGCATTTAATGTTATAAGTCTAAGAATACTGTTACTTATGGCGTGGAGATTTTGAGTTCGGGGCACTTACCCAAAGAATTTCAATGATGCAGTTTGGTTTGGGGGAACTCTGATGATGAAAAAGCCACTGGTCTGATTTGAAGTTAAAAAGGGACCTGTGTGACGTTTGAGGGAAGACGTGTTTGTTTTGTTCAAGGTTTCAGCGAGAGTACTTTTTGTCTGAAGACACATGGAACTAAGTTCTTAGTTGAAGGAATATGGGAAGCTGAGAGGCGAGAGCTGTTCTTCCAAATTCTGTAACTCTGTGGTGTGTCATCTCCCAGAGTTAGTCCAATCAGGAGAGGGACTTAGTGTACCGCGTCATCTCTGAATAATAAATAATTAATGAGAGGGTCTAGGGAAGCACTTCTATGCTACGAAAGGCTCTTTGTAGGATTTTAACTGTACAACCTGTAAAATATCAAGATCAAACATGAATCACACCATTAAAAGAGGGTAAAAACAACATCAAGGCCATACAGTATCCAAACAACTAGTGTCCATTCCATGTGACCTGAAAGAGAGCAGCTCTGGATTCTTACACTCTGGCTTTGGGTTCATGTGTTCATCTGGCCTGATTAGCTGATGAAAGTTTTAGAGTCTGCGCCACGATTTTGATATAACACTCTGCTGGTACCAGTTAGATTTGCTCACAAGACTGCAATCAGCAAACAAACTCTGTGGGGAGTCCAGAGTTGCATGGACATCTGGATTATTATCTGTGAGCCGGCTCCTCTGTAGATATTCAAGAGGGGAGATGTGTGCCTTGATCTAATGCATGTATATGAACCACATAAACCACACTCTTGTGGACAAAGAACAAGACAATTAATTATACTAAGGAGTAAATGTGGGAATGGGGAGTGACTGTGGACCTGTGATACCAGCATAACCCTGAGACTCTAGTCTAAAACCCTATACTATAAGTGGGACCAAGTGACTACTTTCACCAAGTCAAGTCTCGTCAATGCAGGGCAAGTTCATGTCAAATGTCACATCATTTTAATTTCAAGTCGCTTCACTGGAAAGGAGAGATGAATATTCTCCCATAATGCACCAAGTCTGAACATCTTTCCAACAAAAAAACAAAAGAAAAGCAAAGCAATAATAAATAGATAGCTTTCCTGTGGTTTTTCTTCTTCCCTTAAAGAAGCTTTAGCATTATTGGCTGATTGCACATGGTGTCTCTCACTCGGACACAGAAGCATGCACAACACACAATGTTTCTTTCCTGTTACCTCTACGAAGTCGCTATGAAAATGTGTGATGAGCACCACCGAGCAGCTCTTTTACGTCCTACTCATGTCATTAAAAGAAGCAGCTCTCATTGGGCCAATCCGATAGGGCAATACACTGGCACCACTTCTTTTGTTAGTTGCGTGATGTCCCATTGGGGCCCATAGTTTTCAATCTATAGTTGTCAAACTTCAGACCAAAAATTCTATGTGTAGTAGAGATGCCACAATACTCTGTTTCATGCCAAAATGATTGGTACACCCTCCTTGGTTTTGTATGGGCAATGAACTGATCTTTTGCGTACATATTCAACCAGCAAGCACCAAAATTAGAGGGGGACTTCTCGTGTTTTACTCAGTCAGTGGCAGAATTTGCTGGCTTTGCTCAAGAATACGACAAAGATGGAAAAAGAACGGTAAGCAAAATGTTTTATCAGATGTTATTATGCAAGAGGAAACCTATGAAACACAATCTAGGAAGTCTTCAGACAGCTGTTCCTGGTTTCAGGACCCCTAGGTACCCCATAACGTTTGCCTGCCTAATTTTATTCTTTTAATTTAAAGTGAATTTTCTTGATGGTGTGTCTTGATGTTTGATTTAGCAAAATAAAGTGAGTTCTATGAAACACCCATTTTTTTATCTGTTCATGCGATCCATACAAAGAATGATTAATAAAATTGCTAAACCATCAGAATCGAAACCGTGGTTCAATCCCTAGTGTGTATAAGACTTAACTTGTCTCATGTTGGTGACTTGTTGAGGTGACATTTTCACTCTCTGAAACATAACGCTACGTGAAATGACGTGGCATTGGTCGTTTATCATGTTGATCAAACGGACTCATGGGTGGGTCTCGGCCAAAGAAAGCTGCTTTGAACCTCAGACCTTCTCTGCGACTCTGGAGTTTGAGGGGAAAGAAAGAAAGCACATGGAAATTATTTACATATTTTAATGGTATGGCACGGTGGCGCAGTGGATAGCACTCTGGCCTTTCAGTTAGAACTTTGCCGGTTTCTCCCACAATCCCAAAAACATGCGGTTAGGTTCATTGAATAATATAAATTCCACTTAGGTGTGAATGTGTGAGTGAATGTTGCCCTGCGATGAACTAGCGACCTGTACCCCTGCCTCTCGCCCAATGTGCGCTGGAGATTGGCAGACCCCGAAAGGAAAAAAGTGGGCAGGAAAATGATTTAAATGACATATTTGAATGTTTTTGCTTTTGCAAACGAGTTTCAAATATGTAATTTGTGTTAATACACAATTAACCACATCATAAATTGAACAACATGACGGATGAACAAAGGCTTTGAAGCGTAAATGGATTTTGTGACTGTGACTTTATATACACGGCAATCTCTTTAACCCATGCATGTCAGTGTAATTGCTTGTGATCTGCAGTGCCTAAAATTGATTGCCTTTGATAAGATCAAGTTCTTATCTGCACAGAGCGTGCAATCGTTGTAAAAGCCTGACATATGCTGAATGTGGTCGGAATGTGAGGCGTATGCTGTTTGAAAAAAGAACAGAAAGATTTTTCTTTTGTTTGACTCACTTGAATCACTTGCATGCATGATTGAGAAATGAAAAGGCCTTCATGTTAAAGACAGGTTTAATTAAGGAAAAAAGGACAAAG
The DNA here is from genome assembly GCA_007224835.1 of Danionella cerebrum. Classification (NCBI taxonomy): domain Eukaryota; kingdom Metazoa; phylum Chordata; class Actinopteri; order Cypriniformes; family Danionidae; genus Danionella; species Danionella cerebrum. Next base: position 36,358 of record SRMA01026202.1, on the reverse strand, counting down.
ACATGAAAACTGCTTCTGCGATGAATTCCTGGAACTCGATTCTCCACGACTGGCTGGAATGAATAGGGTAAATTAATGTCATTAACTTGGTTCATAAGATGAATATCTGCTACAATGATCTCTGTGTGGAAGAGTGGAAAACAAAGAAAGTTTAAAAAAGCTCCCAGATCGATGCAGATTTACAGTTTATTCTAAACATGATAGAAACTGTGTTACACAATCCTCATTCTGTACTTATTTTGATGTGTTAAAAAGACAGAATTGTCCTGTAAAAACTAAAACTTGAGTCAGTGATCAACAGAATTTCCTGCCCCTCGTTCTTTTCTCTGATTGGAAGGAAATTCCTTTGGCCTGCTTTTAGAAAAAGTACAGCTAAAGGCTACAGAACCCAGAAGACCCCAAGAGCATGCTGAGTGAATCATTCCATTACAAAACTGGTCAGTGGGAAAGAGAGATGAATAATCTCCCAGAATGCACTAGGTCTGAATATCTTTCCCACTGGCTCGCCCAGCTAGGATCTTTTAAGTTGCCTGTGGCTGCTGTCGTGTCTTCTTTTCTTTCAAAATGCGTGACTTTTACGATGAAGATTCTTTACAAAATAGTACTTTAACCCTTCTCCGCATCTATTGTGTGCCCAGCTATTGTTTCATTTTGATTTCAAGTATAATGTGCAGGTTTCAAAAAGGATGTTAGTTTGATATTTGTGGTTTTGAACAAACTATGACCATGACTCGAAATGTGAACCTTCGATTCAAATTACAACGATCATCTCTCAGTTTTATTTTACAGACCCCAAACTGATGCCATGAGTGGTATCTAGTGGTGAAAAGGAGGGATAACCCATTGAAGTACAAGAGCTGTGATATGGCTTGTTTTTTAGAGTTCTGGTAAAAAAAAGCACAATGGAACAAAAAGTGTTTGGAACAGCGTATAAGAAGAGAGAAAGGTTCAGCTGTTTTATTTTTGATTTTAAAAAAAGTTAGTGAAACAGTGTTTAAGGTTTAGGAGAGGTTTGCCTTTTCATACCATTTGTTTTGATCTTGTATTTGCTTTCTTTGTGGATTTGTGAATTTTTATTTTGATTCAACACTTGAAGCAACTGAATTTTCAGGATAATTTCAGAATTTTTGTGGAATTATTGTGTAATAGTAATAAAAATAGTTGTGAAAAAAAGAAGCTGGGGTTGTACTGAAATGAAATCAAAAACTGCAACAAAAACATTTTTAAATGTCTTTTATTAGTAGTACAGTAGTAAAATCACAAAAAGGTCTTCTAAGGGTTAAGGTTCTTAAACCATGACAGGGATTAAAGATTGTATATAAAATGGGGCATCACATTTTAAAAACCTTAGCATATTTATCAACAAAAACATAATTGAAATTTAATCAAAATCATTAGCTCTCTGGGGGCATTTTGCTTGGCATCTCTGGGGTTATTTTGGGGCAGAATCACTTAGAGTATTAGCAAGCATTTGAAAAAACTGCATTAAACAGATTTGTTTGAAAAAGGGCTGATCTGAGAAAACGTACCCACACTTTTGAACGGGCAGCAGCAGATGGCAGTGAATTTGCTCGTGGAAAAATACGATGTTGAAACGCTCTTAGCTTTTCTCATTGGATAAATGGCAGAACTATCATCTTACTTAAGAAAACTATTTGACTGATTTTAACGGATAGCATGTACAATAGCAGATGATATCTATTAGGGTTGCGTAACTTTTTACAGACACAAATAGGACACATTCTATGGAATTTGTGATCTGGTGAGGGAAACCGCTCTAAGCGTACGTGCATGTCACTGGATAGATAAAACCGATCTTGACACATGACAAAAAGCTGGCTTTCATCTCCTGTCCAGAGTGTGTCTCATGACCACATGAAAGACATCCCACATAGAGGCCGGCTCTCGGTGAGAACTAATCCTATTTTCAGCGCATGAGTCCGTGTGTGTTGAGACATGAAGGACATGGGATCAGTGCTCTTCAGCTGTTAGTGCTGCCTGTGTGAGCAGACAGAGAGATGCCACGGGGCGCCAGCCACACTCCTCCAAATCAGTGCAGTCTGAGCGAGATTGAGCCTGACTGGAGGACTGTGGATGTACCTGCTCCCATAGCCAAACTCTGTTTCTGGAGCCCTGCACAATTTACTTCCTCCCCTGCTCAGACAGATAAAGACCTTAACAGCCCACATCAGATGCGTTTAGCTATGGGCGGAGCTAAACGGTGCCGGGCACCCCTTCTCTAGTGATTTCTTGATGGAAATTGAGACAGTGGGATTGATTAAATATTCTTCTCTATAGCTGTTAACATTGCTGGAGAACTCTTTCTTAAGTCTCAAATTCATTTCCCTTGAAAACACCTACCCTTTCCCGCATGCATACCCATGCCCTTTGCAATGGAAATGGTTTTAAAATATAGTCACTTCCAGTACTTCCTCTACTTCTTTACGTTGGTTATAGCTCTTAATTACTTTGGCTCATGGTGCCTCACTGATAGTATTGAATGAACTATAAGTAGCTGGTTGCTTTTCCCAGCATTGAGAACACCATTAATCCTGAGCAAATCTCCAGCCATACGTGCAGAAAAGCCCCAAATGTTCAACGAACCTCCTCCATGCTTCACTGTTGACTGCAAACACTGTTCCCACTGGTTTCTGCCAGTTGGAAGCCAAACATCTTCTGTTTCTGAAAGGGAGTTAGCATTCATCTGCTGTAAGAGGTTGAACATCACATATTATTTAATTTATATAAATGAATTATTTTATTAATCTGTTGTGTTTCAGATCCATTAACATTACAGTTAACAATTGTGCTTATTTCAGTTCTATTGTTAAAGTGATTTATATTGGTGAAATACTGAAAAAATGCCTCAAACTCTATCTGGGATCACCTATTACATAATTTAATCAGATCAAGTCAGCCATTGATGGAAAAATGTGAAATATTTGGAATAATAAACCAGACAATAAAGTAAAATGTACAGGAACCTGTAACAACCTCTATAATAAAATTAATGTCAAGCTGAATCAACAGCTCGGTCTGAATACTGTTACTTTAACCCTTAGAAGTCTCTGCACGCACCGCTGTATGTGCCAATCACAGCAGCAGTTTTGATTCATTTTGATATGGTTTGATTTTGATTTCAGATATAAGATTTCAAAAAGGTTATTAGATTTGAAAGTTCTACGACTCATAATTGCAAGGTAATTTAAATGAAAGTGTGCAATCCTTTTTCAGTTTCATTGTAAGGACCCCAAATGGGTGCCATCTAGTGGTGAAAAGAAGGGATGACCATTGGAAGTACAAGACCTGTGATATGGCACAAAAAGTGGAGTAGTGTATAAGGAAACGAGAGGTGTTTATATACAATTTTAAATTTTTCGCTTTTTTGGGGAGACTTAAGAATTTTTATTTTCTCTGAACATTTTTGATTTTTGTTATAAAAAGTATAAATTCTTATACTTTTCATTCTTAAATTTTACATTTGTGCAGTTAAAAAAAATTACAACTTTTTGGAATTATTGTGTAATGTAATGAAAGAAATTTTTGTAAACCTGGGCTTGTACTAAAATTGATAACAAGCATTGCCACACTTGTTTTAAAGATAATTCATGAGAACAAATTGTAAGGTAGTAAAAAACGCCAAGGACTTCCACAGGTTAGTGATGGGAAGTTCGGATCATTTTACAGATTCGGTTCTTTGAGTCTCATTCAGTAAAATGAACGGATCTTTTTTCGAGTCATTTCGTTCATTTTACTAAAACATTAATAAAATTGTGTTACTTCCACATCTACTAGCGAATCACACTACAAATAAGACAAAACTATAATGCTAAATTTAAAATAAATATAAATATATTACTAAAGCCTACCTGGTTCTTTTAGTCTGGTTTACCCAAACTCTGATCTGTCTTCTTAAGGTTTAATCTCCTTTGTTCGACATAAAATTACTTCTCTCTGATGTTAACGTTCCGTGCACTTAGTCCAGACTGGCTTCTTTAGCACTTTTGTCACGTGACCGCTATAGTGGCGGGATCCGAAAAGATTCGTTCTTTTTGCGAGTCTCCGGGTCCTTTTCCGTCTTTTCTCTTTCCGGCTCATGCTGCATTGGTTAACATTGCGAGGTGGTCATAAGCCAGAACCCGAAAAGATTCGTTCTTTTTGCGAGTCTCCGGGTCCTTTTCCGTCTTTTCTCTTTCCGGCTCATGCTGCATTGGTTAACATTGCGGGGTGGTCATAAGCCAGAACCCGAAAAGATTAGGTCTTTTTGCGAGTCCTCCAGGTCATGGTCGCTCCGTAATGTTGACCTATGCAGTATGACCCGGAAACAGAAAGATTAGTTCATTTTTCAAGTCCTTTGGGTCTTTTCGGTCTTCTGTCATTAATGATGAACTGGTTACTCTCGGAAAACCACAAGAATGATGCGTATGCGCCAATGAACGAATCCCTCTCCAACACGACTCGTTCCTACGGAGTCATATTTAAGATTCGTTCAAAAAGAACGAATCGTTCTTGAAAGACACATCACTACCATGGGTTAAACAGCTTTCAAAAAGATTTTTGTAGGAATTGATCTGTGCAAGTAAAACATTTATTGACCACATTACACAGGACAAAGAGGAGATCTTTACACATGAACTCAAGCAGAGATGTGGACAGGAAACCTGGAACTTGAGGACAACTGTGGCACACGTTTAATTGTGCGCACATGTAAGCCCTGACCAGTGACACTTCTGAACCACAAGGTGCCAATTACAGACTGGTGCTTGAAAGCAGAAGTCCAAATTGGCCCGACTTCACCAAACTAGAGCATAGAGCGTGTAATCTTCAAGGACTGGCCAAATTATCAATCAATGTCTGAACGGATAAGACAAGCCAGGTTTGTGTTGCGTTTGTGGAGTGGCAAAAGCATTCTTAGCATTCCAAAAAGACAGCGAGAGTCCTTCAAACAAGCTGTTCATCGAGGTCTGGGTTTGATCAAAAATATCCAAATGTATTTGCTTTTCACCTGTTTACACCACCTTCATACAGCAATCACCAATATGGGTCACATATGCGCGGAAAATCAGAATTAGGTCAGGTTTAACTGGCAGTGGAAACAGGGCCAAAAAGATTTGTGATCAGTGTCAGTGGGCTGTGTGGTTACATCCGTGTGATGTTCTTCAGGTGTGCTGGGGAATAGCTGAAAGCAGTTTTAGAGGTTTGCAGATATTTAGCAGACCAATAAAAGTCGACTAGTGAGTAAACAACTTCAACAGAAGGTTTGTGTTCTCCCACATTACAGGCCTCTCACATCTTTTTATCATAGCAATATGACAAAATAAGAAAGAAAACAAATCCAGAATGGTTTCACAAATTATGGTAGGGAACAAGTATTTGGTCAATAATCAAATTGAATCTCAATAGTTTGTTATGTGAGCAAGGTCACAGGTCTTCTGTAAGTCTTCACAAGGTTTTCACACACTGCTGCTGGTGTTTTCCTCCATTGCTCCTGCAGATCTCCTCTAGAACAGTGATGTTTTGTGGCTGGCTGGAGATCTGGAGAGTGGCTAGACCTCTAAGGGACCTTGAAATCCTTCTTACAAAGCCACTCCTTCATTGCTTCAACGGTGAATTTTGGACCATTGCCATGCTAAAAGACACAAACTTCAGATGGGGCTGGACTTGTTCTGGCAGAAGCAGGGAACAGCTCTGGCACTACTGGATTTGATTCAGTAGCACTGCAGTATTTAACTGATGATGGCCTTTGTTAAATTTGGTCCCAGCTCTCTGCAGGTCATTTACTACATCCCCTTTGTGATCCTGGAGCGTTTGCTCACAGTTCTTAAAATCATTTTTGACCCCACGGGGGAGCCCCAGTTCCAGGGAGATCAGTGGTGTCTTTTGTCTTTTATTTTCTAATAATTGCTCCCACAGTTGATTTTTGTCCCACCAAGCTGCTTACCATCTGCAGATTCAGCCTCCTAGTGGAGTTTGAGGACTGATATAGAATAAGTGAAGGACAGAGGAGCCTCTTAAAGAAGTTACAGGTCTTTGATAACAGAAGCCAGAAATATAGTTGGTTTATAGGCAATTTCTTATCTGAAGGAAACGGGCCTTTGGTCTTTCCCCTAAAAAAGTGTTTTACAGCGTCACATGGTGAAGGATTTTGTGTTAGCCTACTGGTGATGTAATTTTTTTTAATCCAGTGAGTCCTCTGGACCTAAACAGGTAGAGGTTGCCAGATATGTCAAAATGTGTCTTTCTCAAATGCACAAGATCGCTTAGGGACCGTCATCAAAGTGCCAAAACAAACAAACAGAAAAATTGTTATTAACTTCACACTAAAATGCTCAATTATGACCAAAATCAAGCCACACACCACAGCTTACCAGCAGGTTGTATTACCAGACTCGATTTAGGAACATATGGAAAAGTACTTGCATTCAGCCACAAAAAACACTTTATTACCACCAAATTTAGGCCACACATCACAGTTCTAATGCTTATCCTAAAAAAAACTATTGTAAAATATTGGAAACATTTATATTGAACATTGTTATCAAGCTCAAAAGCTCTCTAAAAGTCACTTTATTGATCACTAGATATGAGCTCACATATCAATGTTCTAATGTTTAGTCGAATACAAAGCGGCACAAGTGAAAGTGGCACAGATTGTTGGCAGACATGATCACCAGTGTGGAGAAATAAAAGAGGAAGATAAATCCTAGAGATAGAAAGGTGAGCTGTTTTCTGTTTTGCCTTGTTGTTGCTATTAGAGAGGTTTCTGTTATGTTTCTGTCCTTTCGTCTTTTTTTCCAACGCATTAATCGTCAATGAAAATACTATCAAGGTATTTCAGAACAACTGGACGTTCAGACTCAGGATAGATACTCGCTTGGTGTTTCAGGACTTTCTTGTGGACAAATGAAGCACTGGGAATATGATAATATATAACATAAAATAATGTGTTTGATAGGAATCTCAGAATGTTATGCTGATCTATTAAACTGCAATATTATAGTCAACAACGACTTCAAATGGAAGATTGACTGAAAATCTAATAAGAATATGGAAAAACTTGTATGATGGTACCATTTGTTTTGTGACAAGTGCTTTTCCCAAAGGACTTTAAATCACATTCATGCAGAACTGAGCTCTTCTCGTGTTTCTCTCTCAGACACTGGAAGAAAAATGTCTATTCATTACCATAACCTTCAAACAAAAACAAGCTGGCAAATCTCCAGAATTACAATCGCTACGAAAGTCAAATATCCCGACCACTTTCCCTTAAAGCGAATGCACATCCAACTACCCACGCACTCTTCTACCACATGCTGAGACGAGAACACCAGCATGTTCTTCTCCAGAGCATGTCCTTTCTTTCTGCAGTCGTGCTGCTCTTCTCACCTTTATTCTTTTCTTTCTTCAGCACAGCGAGAAACTCCTGAAGTGGAAAAACCTGATACACTGATGCAGAACAACTTGATACAGTGTATCTCGAGTTAATCTTCCCCATATACTGTAGAAAACTACAGGCCCAGCACATCCCAGGGGAGTGTTATCACCGAAAGCAAGACTGTGATGATAATAACTCAAGTCAGTTCTGAGAAAGATCCTGATTATTCTCTCCCAACAAAGGAATCTCGAAAAAGGCCTCACGATTAAAGCTAGGACTCATTAAGGGAAATTGATTTATTGCATCACAAATCTAAACGTTGATAAGTAGAGAAAACTAAACCCCCTCTCTGAAATGTGTTTATGTTTCAGAGTGGTCTAGACATTATGGATCCAAATTAAGCTGTTTATTAAGATGGATATTGCTATTTATTAGGCCTACAGAGGGTAAATGAACAGACATCCAGGCTGGCGTCAGAGGCAGGCGGCTAGCAACACAGTGCATCAGTGCTCAAAACAAGGGTCAGTGCAAGGAAAAGGAATGCAAAGATTAAAAACCGTTTATTTCTTTACCCTTTTTGAGCCATTTTTTCAGTCGTGCAATAGTTTTGGAGATTGGCCCAATTTTCCTAGAGTGTCTGGCAGAAGCACACTTCGAGTGGCACTCTCCTACTATTGGACCAGTCCTGACGGGCTCTCTATTGGATGGCACAAGACACGTGACTTCATCCGTTCATGAAGCACAATGTGCACACCAAACTTTAAAAGGTGTTGGACAAACTTTTAACAGAGCTGGAACCCGGAGCTCTGCACCGACTGCGGTGACAACCAGACTGAGCTCTCTGATCGGGGAAACTCCGCCTCTTTTAAGCCCGTAGCACTCTGTCCTGCACCAATCAGCAGTGATGCACCCAAATCGGGAGGGAAGTTCCAGGTGACCGCAATCGCACACCTACTAAAGATAAAACATAACCAAATATACTCAGAAACAATTTAAATCAAAATTAAAGTGACCCAAGGCACATACCAAGTGTTTTAGGGTGTATCAGCCCCTTAAAGCACACTTTCTTCAAAGGGAGAAAAAAGTGCAAGGACGCGGAAGCGCAGCACGACGTGAGACAAACAAGTGGAAAATAGAGCAGAAATGTTTGTTATTGTTGGTATCTCGAACATGTCATATCTCGGGGTACCACTGTAGTTAAAAACTTGTTAAAAAGTAGTTAATAATTGTGTGTGTTATGGAGACTGAAATGTAATTTTTTTAAATCCCCAAACTAGAAAACAAACTGTGACTTGTTGCTTTACATCTCAACCAGAAAGTCTCAAGCCAGTCTTTGGCCAAAGAAAGTGATGATTGAGTCCAGACCCTCTGTCGTCATTCTCAAAAACTGGCTGTGCAAGACTTATGCTATCCTGACAAGACTGTACCAGCTTAGAACACCCTCGTATGAGACGCAAACCATAGTGGATGTCATCATCTCATGGAGAGCAAGGGAGGGGTAATCAAAGTCACCATTCAGCCCCAGGATTCTCAGTCTTCAGACTCAAATGAGAGAAGAAGGAGAGCCGGCTCATGGTTGAGATGTTGCAGAGCTTAGACGGCAAAGGCAACAATGTACATATTGTGCGTGAACATGACAGCTCCAGTGAAAACTTCAGGATAGGGACAACGATGTTTAAAATATTACATATATTGTAACCAATGGTGATGACACTTACCTGCAAATAATGTTGAGGCACTGTTGAGGAGGAGTCCTTGTCCTAATGAAAAGGCACTGGTTGACACGCACGCATTTCATACAATTTAAAGACAAAATATGATGATTTTACCTTGTATTTTGTGCAGCTCCCTTGGGTGGTGTTTGCAGGCTCAAATGGGCATGGGGGCCAAACAGAATAAAAGCTAGAAGGGTTTTTTTTTTTTTAAATGGTTACTTCCTGTTCTCAGGCCAACCCAGAAGTGGAAATGGGGCAGTCAAAGGAATGGTATAAAATGAGCATTAGCTCAATGAGAGAGAGGGGGCCAAGGGTAAGCAATTGTAGTGCCACAGATACGTCATTAAGGGCCGTATGTTGAAGATCACTGTTAATTACGTCAGTGCTTACTAAATTTTGATCTTTAGTCACAATTTTCTTTCTGCTATCGTGCAGCATTTCATTTATTGTTTGTACAGTTTTGATTTTGGATATTTTTCTCTGCTGGCTTTGCACAATAAAATCACCTTATACCGAAGTCACTCTCGAGTTTTGCCATCATTTTTTTTAACACCTTGGACCCTCTAAAACAGCAAAAACAACGCCTCAACAAGCACCACACGTAAAAAAGCTTTTCGCGATGTACTTGGGCATTTAAAATATCTCCAGGCTTGTCCATGTGTCTGCGTTACACGTCTGTTGATTTCAACAGCCTGTGTTGTGTGCGTGAAATGCTTTATCTATGTTTCTTGCTTTTCTTCGTCTTATGCAGCACGTCATTCAAATGTATACACTGGTTACTAGAACAGTTTCCCATGCTGTTCCACAGAATAAAACCTACTGATGAAATAAATCTCTGATATTCACAATAAAATAGCAACACTTGAGTTTTGATAGGAGTAGATAATAAAGCGCGAGTGTTATATTAGGGAAGTGAACAAGCTTTTAATAAGAACAAGTCATTATTTCTTCAGGGCCGATATACAAACTTCTCTTTCCAAAGACCATTGCAGCACAAAGATAACTGCTGCAGACAAACAGCACAGTGGTTTGGAACATTGACAATAAAACTGTTTTATTTTTTAATAAGTCTAATGTGCATCCTTAAGCTTCAAAGACAATTCTTCTTTAAAACGGTGTAATAATTGCACATTTAACTGAATCTGATGCAGAACTTATGCTAAAAAGTGACAACTCCCAGCTGTTCAGCGAATCCACCCCAGTGTTTCCACATAATGGAACTCCTTCCATAACAAACAGAGTTTCAGCAAGGAATGCCAGAGTTTAGGAAGAGCACTAACAAGCAGTTCATCTAATGAGAGATTCAGAGACAATGGCCCACTGCACAGACCATTAAGAGATATATGAGTAATTTGAGCACATCAGCCATTCTGTGCAGAAACAATGGTGAAACCCAGACCTGAAATGATGTAACAGAGCCTTAGGAGAGTCACAATGTTCTGACAGGAGTTTCATTATAGACTTTATTCTCAGGATTTATTCTCCCTTCTTACAAGAATGATAGGGTGATATACATCACTTATGATAGGTGACCAGAGGGCAAGAAACCGTCTCACTTTATGACAGTTGACACTCTACTCCAACTGAAGCCTAACTAAAACTGTCTGAAGCCTTCAAAACCAGTCCACCAGAAAAGAAAAACTCCAACTCCCAAATGTTTTGCACAGCTAAACAAGGACATACTGGGTCACGCGTAAAGATCTGTGCTTCCATTTTAGAGTCAGAAGATAGTACTTAATCTGGATTATTTTGAATCAGTCAAATTACCCCAATTTCTGCAAAAAAACTGCTTTAACTGTGTATGAAAGAAATGTGAGTTACTACAGATAACCGTTCTCTTGTTCATTTTCCAACCCGCTAATTACCTTTCAGGGTTACAGGGGTCTGCCCTTACCAGCTCACATCGGGTGAGAGAATGTGGTACACTCTGGACAGGTCGCCAGTCCATCGCAGGGCAACACACATCTAGGGAAATCTAGATTATTCATTTAACCTAACTGCATGTTTTAAGAATTTTGAGGGAAACCGGACTACCTGGAGGAAACCCACGCAAGCACGGGGAGAATACTCCTTCTAGGAAGGTTACCGGTGAGCCTCAAACCGACAACCCTCTAACTGGAAGGCCACAGTGCTACCCACTGCACCACCGCGACACCCATGCAGTTTACTTTTACTCTTCGAATGCTCTGTCTCCAAATGACTTTTCGATATATTCAGAGCTTTTAGAAATGCACTTCCCTATTGGCCATTTCACAGTCAGCAACACCCACACCTGGCTCCATTCACTCAAGCACTACCTTCACCAATCACAGGCCTCCTCTAATCACCTGTTTCACTTACCTCATTTGCAAATCACCATCACAGATGCTGGTATAAAACAGCCTGGCAGCCGTCTAAGTCGCAGTGACGAAAGTTGACTAAAGGATTTTAGTTTTAGTCTAGTTTAAGTTGCCAAACAATAAAAGGTTATAGATTAGTTTTAGTCAATGTAGATTAATATTTAGTTGATTTAACTCTAAAAATAAGTGTTTTGAATTTAAAACTTAAAATATTACGTTTTAAATTGACCATGAATTCAGGCTCCATTTCACATTGTGAGATTTATAATTGCATTTATGAATGCAATGATGCATAAAAACGATCTACTAAGGATTATGCAAAATAAAGTCTTAGCACAATGAAACTTATCTCCTTACATTCTTGCTTTATTTTTAACAATTACCTAAAGTCTAAGCTCATGTACTTACAATACTTAAAAGCATGAAGAAGATATGGCATTTTAAGTTTTTGTAAAATAAAAATCAAGAATACATTTTCTGAAAATTGTTAACAGTGTGGCCATAAACTCTGAAACAAACAGCACCAACCTCAAGAGGCACCTGAGCCTCACCTCCCCGATATACCATAACCATAGTAACAAGTGAAAAACATTAATGACCTCACAGACCACTCCATAGCAACCAAACTGTTTACACTAGCAACCAAATTCACATAACTTTTTCCCAGCTTGGGAAAATCATAGAGACATGGGAGTTCCTGTAATGTACTCGCATTGACATAGGGAACAATAATAGGAACCAGAGCAACCCTCCATAGCAACCAGATTATTTACCATAGCAACCAATTTAGAGACATAGGTTGGTTTATGTTACTCATATGGACATTAACAAAAATAGTTTAAAAATAGTTCTTAAACAGCACCAGCTCAAGCCAACATCAAAGTTTGCATGCAACTTTAGCCATCAAGTTATTATTATTATTTTCAGGGATTTAGTAGTAATGTCTGTTATATAAAATGGTTTAGCTTCATTATATTTTGAAAGTGATGCAAAAGTTGGAATAAATACCTGGAAACTTGGAGCATGGGAGGAGCAGGTGGCAGGAGCAGACTCACAATAACAAAAGAAAGGTTTTTTAGTGTTAAAATGTTTTATTTAAAAAATGATAATTTCCACATTATTTAACAAGAAGCAGTTTGCTGCAGATTGGAAACCAGTTTGCTTCTGTTTTCTGGAGTGTTTCTCAAAATATCTTTCCTTCATGTAATCTTGACCATGATAATGTGTGGGATCGTTTATAAAGGAAATGATAAGAATGCAGTCTTGGTTTCATCAAGATGTATTTCCTGTTGCAGAAATCTCCCACAGAGAACAGACTCCTCTTGTAACAACTGTTAGTGTTTTTACCAGAAACTACTACGTTAGCTGACGTTTCCTCGAGCTGCATTAGGATTTGCTGTCTTAAGAAGAAGGGTTGCTGTCTTAAGAAGACTGCTCTCAAACAGCAGGACAATTTAGTTTGGAGACCTGCTGTGTTGTAGCTTGTTTATTCAAGGGGATTATGTGCAATTTTGGGATGAACTTGTATTTATTCATCTGTGTGTGACCGATTGTGTGATTGTGATGCTGCTCTCAAAAGACTTGTATGTGGTGCCCATTACCACGCTGCAAAGGCCCGGTTATTAGCGCTCATCCTATGATGATTTCAGTCTCCTGCAGCTTTATTCCCCTTCACTAGCTAAATAAATGCTAAAGCTAAAATCTCTCAATAACACTAGCGCAGTCATCGCCGTCTCTGCTCAAAGGCAACTGTGTTCAATTAGCCTCTCGCAAGGGTTTCTCTTATGGAAGCTAATGACATGCAAAGCTGCTCTCTTAAAAGTTTTCCCCTGATTAGGGAAAGCACCGCAAATGCTTCTTTAATTAGTTTTTGTGGCAGCAATCAATGCTCTCTCCAGTGACTGAGAAGCTAATGCAAGAGTGCTTGTCTGGGGTTAACGTTCCCTGATGCATTGTTTCAATTGTTTTTCGAACTCTCATTGCATGTAGCGAGGGGTTACACAGTCATAGACACAGATCAGCACATCGCACTTTCTCACAATCTTATTTGTTTTCTGACGAGGTTAGTGTCTTTTGTTAAAACCAATTACTCACTAATTTTGTTGTAGAGAGATGTAATAATTAAAGCGCCCGCTTCTGCATGCAACCATGCGTACACTATTTTAGGCAGCCAATGGGGCTTTCATCTTGGAGGCTAAATTTGGAGATGTTTTAACAGAAAGGAGGACCATTAGTGAAAATGATTAAAATTCGCCATGGTGTTACATAAGATCCTGTAGCTTATTACCGTAAACACCACGGAAGCCCCCAGACACACCTTGTGTATAGTAATCATTTAGTACTTGGGTTCCTCAGGTATGAAGACTGTGCTCATTTCCTCCCCTCTGAAGCAGTAAGGAAACAGCACGGCCACCCAACAGAAACAGAATCATGAAATTGTACAAAAAAAACAAAACACTTTTTAAGCCATTTTTACAGAACTTGTCCTAAAACACCAGCCATATCACAGGTCTTGTACTTCCAATGGTTATCCCTTATTCTCACTTCTAGATGGCACTGAGTTGGGGTATGTAAAATTAAACTGAAAGACAATTGTGCATTTTCTTCACATTTTAATTTTAATTATCTTATGGGCCAAATCTCTATGATGTTCTTTAAACTCCCAAAATAGCAAAAACTAATAACATTTTTGTCAGTTAATATAAAAAAACAGTGGAAAGTCGCATGATAAGCTGTGAATTAATGAGATAACAGTTGGTTTGCATAAAAAGAGGCATGCGCCAACTTCTGAATAATTCACTTCTGCAAGATGAAGAGTGTTTAGATAGCAGTGTAGAAGTGGAGGAGTACTCAGATGCTTCTCAACATTGATTTTGCTTCTACTGTTAACCGTAATCAATAAAAAGCTTGCTCTTTCAAAAAGTGACTCAGCCTGATCCACACAGTCATGTGAGTTTGAATTGGAACAATACTTTTTTGCATATGTATGGCATTTAACACACAAAACCATCCTGAGGGATAGTTTTTATAGCTCATCTGTCACCTAGAAGAAACAGTGATGTGTGCAACATCTGTATTCCTTAAAAATGGGAAGTTTTAGGTTACAGTATTGTGTTCTAGGGAGTTGTGACCCTTTAACGCTTAGAAGTCTGTGGCTTTTTTGTGAGTTTTTTTTACTACTTTAAAATTTGAAATCGTACAGAAAAAAAACATGTTCTCATTTTTTTAACTGCAATATTTAAGAACGACTGGTTTTATTTTTTATTACAAAAGTTTTCAGACACAATTCATAAACATCCCCCAAAAGCAAAGACAAGGTCAATGTGAAACTTATTAAAAAAAACAACAACAAAAAAAACAGACAAACTTCTCCTAAACCGTATTCACTGTTCTAAGCACTTTTTGTGCCAGAACTTTGAAAAACAGAAGACCTATCACAGGTCTTGTACTTTTAAGGGTTATCCCATCTTTTCACCATTAGATGGCATTGATGGCACCGTTTTGGGGTCTTTCTTCCAATTTAATTTTTAATTCCCTTCAAAGCAGCCCCCCACCCCTCTCCCCCAATACCAAAACGAATAACTCGAACAAGAGATGGATCATGTCATTCGTACTTAATTCAAAACAGCTGGTTCGATTGGACCATTTTGCAGAGATTTTTTATGTTTAAATAAACCAGTGATGTTTAATTAAATCAGGGTGTTTTAATTTCTAATGATTAAAAGCAATAAATCATTTCGTTGTGGAGTTTGGAATTATTTTACTGCTCAGATCACCACTGCATTCAAGTCGATAACTTTCCTAACATTTAATGGCTGAAAAGATGGCTTTAAATTGACAGAAATCCTTCAGAAGCAAAAAAGTGCTGATGTATGACGTCCTTAGTAATGGATGCATGCTCCGGAGAAGTTAACATCATAGGCACATTGAAACATAAACCATGTGATTGGGATTATCAGGATGACATGGATCTGTCACTGGGAATAAGGAGAACAGACACAGACCCCTAACACTGCTTTACAGACACTCTTTATGTTCAATAACCACTCCCATGTTTAATTTGCCGCTTTTTTTTCTTTACCTTTGAGTCCCTGCCCCTGAGATCTTCATGTCACTGCTATTAGAGTGCAGCCTATTTCAATTAGTTATATTTTAAATTAGATTTGAATTATATATATATACTTTTATATATATAAAGCAGTGCTGTAATTGATGAAGCTGAGCTTTATCATTGCACCATGCATTCTGAATCTGGCATTAAGAATTTACCAGTAGAAAATTAAAAGCTAAAGTATATTGGATGAGGGGGTGAAATAATTGTTTTGGTGACATCTCTCTTTTGGCACACACCAGTATACTCTGTTAAAATGTATTATTGGTTAATCAAAGGTTTAAATAAAGCTTAGAAATGACGACTATAGCATAAAATGAGAAAGAAATTAAAAATAATACTTTGATATCCCAAATTCGTTCTCAATTGCCAGGGGTGTTCGCAGACAGTAATTGGATACTTTGAAATGTCAAGTGCGGAGGATTTGTTCGTCCCAAAAAACAAAGGAATTAATGTATTTGCATCTTAATTAGGGTATTACGAATATAATTAAGTGAGGCAATAATTATGACTTATTTATAGAACCCCTGAAAATGCACAATGTCTACAGTTCCTCTGTGCTTTTGCCAAGTCTCTTTAAAATTTAAAATTCTACCCTGCAAAACGTTCCTCCAGAGGGCTACAAGTTCATGTGAGGCAAATACTTGTACACCAGGGCTGAGCCCTTTAGGCATTCTGCATGCACAAACCAACCCTTCCGCTCATATAAGCACAAACTGACATCCACTTAGTCACTCCAATAACTCATCAGGATATCAGGCAAATGAGTCTGAAACTTTTCTCCCTGCTGTGAGATTTTGTGTATGCAGTGCATCAGATGGTGGAAGAGCGGACGTGATTCCTGGACCGGACCCAGATGGCTGCTGGGTCAGTGGAGATACTCTCCAGATGGCCAGGTAAGATGGCGCACATGCACACCATGCTGCATATTGCGACACTACGAAGAGTGAAACTAGAAACAGCGGCTAATTCCAAGAATTAGGATGTTTTAGAAGTATCAAACATCAGGCAATTAAACAGAAGCGAGTTTGAGCAGCATATTGTGACGTTAACGCACAGACGCACCATTAAACCTATCATCCGTGTCTAGCCCGCAGGTTTTTGTTGTGCTCCTCAGACATACTGTCTCACAGCAGGAGATCCTCCGCAGTATTCTCACACAGCCAGATCTCCCATAATCACACCCCCAGCTCCAACCCCACACTCCAGAAACTGATGGTTCACATTACCACTAAACAATTTAATGAGGATCTTGCTTCATGGCATAATGGTGATTCAAACATTGTCAAGTGCTCTAACTGGAGCTCTCTGCATCTCTTTACTTCATGGAAAACTAAAAATGCATTCCATGTCATGCTCCTGTGGTGTCGAGAATAGTGAGAACAACATGCATTGGAGACCTGGGTTCAATTCCTGACCTTAGTCATTTCCCAGCCCTCCCTTTCTCTCTCCAATTTACATCAAAAAAGCACTTTAAAACATGTTACACGCTTTCTTTCACAAGCTCTATAAAGGCATGTCTTGGAACCAACCTAGTGTGTATGCGCAGGCCGGCGGAGTGAAGCCAAACCGTGGCGAGCGCCCCCTATGGCTAGCTGCAGAATGATTACCACCCAATTCAAGTCTACGGGAAAAGTCTAGCTGAAGACAGAGCAAGTCCAAGTCAAGTCAAAGGTCGCAACATTTTAGGATAAACACAGCAATAAAGTGGTGGTAAGTTCCAGTTGTGGTTTCCAGAGCGCTGTCTCTCTGTATCCAGAAGCAGTAGCGTAGGAACTGCAAGGTGTTGGCAGGTGATTCTTGCACCACCAGGCATGAGTGAGGGAACACACCGGCTGGGATGTTAATATGTGGGTTCAACTTGTGTGATCTTCACTGTCGGCTTGATCCTCGTCAACAGGAACACTCTAAGCCTTCTGGATCTGAGGTATAAATGCAGCACAGGTCAGTAGCAGATGGTAAAAACTCACGAAGCAAACAATGAATAAAGCCAGCAACGGAGTCCAGGAAGTAGCATGGGGGAACTGCATTCACGACGGACAAGGGGATGATGGAAGTTTATCGGGAACTTTGGTGACGGTGATTGGATGACTTTCTGCAACAGGACAGAGGCTTTTACAGCTGACGTGACAAAAACATCTCATTTGATTAGCTTTACATTTCATTAAGATCATCAAAGATATATGTTTAAACATATATAAATGCTTTAACTTGGCATCACATCGATCACAAACTCTGCAGAGTTACTCACCCAGATAGGTTGATTATAAACTCTATATTCTTCAGTTTTGTGTCTAAATGTGTGGTTAACTACTTGTTTAATCAACACTAGAGTTTCCAGGCTAGCAATGAAATGATTGTTTTACATTTCAGATCTCTAATGCAAACCTGTCGTGTTGTGCACTGCTGCCAAAGTCTGTTATTGTTCCTGTCCTGAGGGTTAGACGTTTAGTTCTGCTTTGCTCTAGCTTTTGTTTCTACTGGGCCTTAGTTACATAGTGAGAGGTTTTCAGATAGGGTGGTTCTTTCACCCCAGATGCATGACAGCAAATAACTGAAGCTGCAAATAATTGACTGGCCACTTGAGGCTAGTCCCAGCAGTGAGGAGATTCCCACTGACACACATTTTACAGCAGAGAAAAGTGTTAATGCCATGTACCCAAAGTTTTTTTTTTTTTATTATTACTATCAAAATGTTGATCTTAATGACATCTGTGGGAAAGGATGAATTTTGAATATTAAGCTTTTTGCCGCTCAAGCTCCTTTGCTATCTCCAGTTCCATCTATCTGCAGCCTTTGCTTAATAATGAATTCCCACTAGACGTGCACTTGCCACGTCTGATTTGAGCCTTCAAACCCTTCGTCAAAATTCTGAAGTATGAAGGATGGCACAGTTTTGTCAAATTACCACCTATCTCACTCTCTTTTTAAAAGGGAGGGACAGTGTTTCTTGCCTTCTACACATCAGGTACCAACTCTTAAGACCTTTACACACCCATGCATTTTTTTAA
Organism: Danionella cerebrum; assembly: GCA_007224835.1. Taxonomy (NCBI): domain Eukaryota; kingdom Metazoa; phylum Chordata; class Actinopteri; order Cypriniformes; family Danionidae; genus Danionella; species Danionella cerebrum. The sequence continues at coordinate 17,807 of SRMA01026202.1, read as the reverse complement.
TGCAGGAGTAGCATGCAGTAAATCTTTAGCCTTAATTACACATGCACTAATGTAAGTATACACACCAGCCCGAAAAAAAAAAGCTTTTTCAAGAAACACCTTTTTTTCCAAGCAGTGCATAAAACGCTGTGATTGGCTCATTTAGTTTAATTGTCTTCAGCCTGGAAAGGCAGCAGTAGACGGTGCTTAACGACAAAACAAGGAGCTGTACTCCTGAAGAAGTAGAAACAGAAGTCCTTCCAAAAGCCGGTTGGTGGTTCAGACTGCAGGACTGTCTAGAGCAGCATCCAGTCGTTGCTGAACTTCACAAGGAGAGATTTTAGTCACAATCTCAGAGAATTTGTTCTTAAACTGCGTCTCACACTCGTGAGAAAATTTTTAAAACTGTGTAAAGTCACAAATACCAGACTGAAGCACAAGATCAGGATTATTATCAAAAATGGGAGCATGCAAGTTTTTAATTAATTTATTGGGTCCAAATAAACCGAAAAGAAACCCCCTTTTGAACTGAAACAACTGTTGTATATGCCTTTGTATCTCTGCAACTTCACATGACTCTGATTTGCATGTGATTCTTGCCAAAAAAAAACTACAAATTTGAGGCATAAATTGTGCGTCTGAACCCACTTTAAAAAGAAGTGGTTTGTTTTCCAGAAAACAAATAGTTTGGCTTTTATAGTGAGTGGCGCAGAAGAAAATTCCCATTGTGTGAGGACAGATATGCACCTCACACAATGTGAATTGCCTCTGCGCCACCGTGTGGCATGGAGTTAATTACTGTTCACCCAAGCCCATCTAGTTTTCAGGAGAGGGTCTGTGCACTCATTTTAAACGCAAGAGAAATACGTAGAGAGCTTATGACGCAGTCGCAAAAGTGACGTGTATGTGTGTAAAGGCCTTTATTCTAAACATTAAAAAATGACAGAATTTGTATTCACATTCTTTTCTAATTCTTTTGGCAGGGAACAGATAAAGACAAGAAACCAGCATCAATACAGATTTATTGGAATATACCACAAGAAGAAACAAGATGCTGGATAAACTTTGCTTAAAGGGGTCTGAGCTGTTAGTACTCTGCAAACAAAACAGAACCTCTTCCAAAAGTATTATAAACAGGTAGATATTCCTTATTCCTTATTATAAGTAGGTATTCTGTTACCAGCTTAACTGATTCAGGTGAGTGTGAGCCAGAACCAAACACAGGGGGGTATCAGCCAGAGATGAGCTAGGACCAACCAGAAGATAATCTCATAAAGCAGAAAAGAGTTCAGTGATCACAAACAGAACACCTACAGAGGAGTTTATGTAAAAGATTGTGCTGCCAGAGATGGTGCACTCACATAGAGTCCCATTATATCTGAAATTAGCACAGGTAAAAAGCATTTAGGTGTTCAAACATAGATTGTAGGAAAAAGTGCCTCTTAAAATGAAGTGATTACTGGTAAACTGATGATTGTCTGCAGGGAAATTGTGGCAGGGACAGGGATAACACATACTCGGTTATTTTAAATTGCTGGCCACCATATTGTCATGTGGACAGAGAAAACAAGGGTTTTCTGGGTTGTTGGAATTTGTATCAATTCTTTACAAAAATGAGGCTTCTGATTGGGCGCTTTAACTTCATAGTTTTAATTGACTGCCACCTGTTGGCTTGGTATGGTCTTCACAGCAGAGTCCAGAAGGGTGGACTAGTTGAGAACAGAGGTACAGAATGGAGGTATAGGAGGAAGACGGGGTAGTGGAAAAGGAAGATGCACTCACCAGGCAAGCTACTGATGAGCATTGCCTTTACCAGGTAAGATGATGCAAAGTGACAGCAGGGACACAGGCGGTTAGAGGGGTGGATGCTGCCCAACTGTATCGGCTCTGTGTTTTGGAGAGCAGACTCAGATGCGCCGGTGGTGTTCCATGCAGTGCCACACCGGGGGGCAGAGCCTCAGTTATGGAGCGGGAGTGTAGTGAATGATGCTTCTCTAAGTGCAAGGCCAACTCGACCTCCTCATTCAACCCTGATGAAGCAACTAGAGTACGAAACTCCACCGCAAAACCATTGATGGGGCTGGAACCTTTGACAAAGTGATACCCGAACTCTGGATGCCTTGCGTGTGTAAAGAGATAGATCAAAGGATTTTATAATCTCAGATGTGAATACGACGGTGATATCCAATGCGGGATCTCTCAGAGGTGTATGTGTTCCGTTGGAGAGAGAAGATGACCTTGCACTGTGTGAAGAACGCTCTACATCGTACTGGTGTACCATGGCGGATTGTAACCACGAGTTGTGCTCCACATATCCAGGTGGTGGCTTCTCATTATGGCAGAACATCCTCGGCTAAGCGGTGAGCTCGGCGATAAAGGTCTGGAGGCTCTCCATGGCGCAATGGGTTGATGTGAGTTTCGTATACCCTTCGTCTCCAGTGCGTCTCGAAACCAGTGTGTCTCTTGCTAGAGCCATGACCATCAGACTGTTCAGTTAGGTGCGATGTAAGCACAGATGACCCAAGCGCAAGATAACTAACATGCATTCAATACTCAGAGACAGCTCACTTGCCTCATAGACGTAATAATGCAACACTCTTGCTGGGCGGTGATGCTCGGAGATAGCAGAGCACCTAAAGGTGCTTGATTGGAGATGTGCAGCCCCTGATCTCCAATGGAAGCTGAGTGTTGCACATAAAAACAGAGAGCAGTACATTTCAGATGAGAAATGCATAATATGCACGCTTCATTTGTTTAAAAAAAATTACCTAAAAGTGCATGAGAAATAAGTAATCATCATAAACATATAATATATAAATTAATATTCCCACCGCATTCACTCGGGGCCAAACTATCTGAAAACAAAGCCATGTGACATCATACGGCGCAAATACCCCTCTGAACACCCCTCTCAAATAAATTCTTTCAATTGGTTAGAATGAACGGGCACATGGAAGTGATAAATGGAATACCAGCGTAGTTCCAATTATCATTTGTATTAATTAAATGATGCTCAGATTGCAAACTACTCCAAGTTTGACATTAGGCTACCATGACAACGCTGCCATGTAAACAGACAAAGCCAACCCATAATGCCATGCACAAGTGAGTACAGAGGCTGTATTAAAAAAAGTATGTGTTTGTCGTCTTCATTTGTGTTTAGTTCAGATCAGAGTTCGATCGTTTTCTCACCACATACGAACTCAGGTAGAGTTAGTTTGGAGCCGGTCCTAGACCACCTCGTCGAGCAGTACACTTTTTAGTGTGCGGTCTAGAGTTCGGTTGTTGCTTTCTCACCTGCCCAAAGGGGGCGAACTAAAAGGGAAAGCTGTGCGAAAGCATTCTAGAAATCAATATTACAAACGTAGGGGACCACTTCGTATTTAGAAATTGAGCGTCAGAAAACTGATATGACAAGCAGAACTTCCAAACACCGGAACATGCAGAGAGCTTTACCAAATCTTTCTTTTTTGGTACTTCAAACAAAATGCACATTGGACTGTAAAACCACAAGCCATAACATTTTGATGCAAACTGGTAGATTTACCTAATTTCAAATTAAATTTGAAAAGCAACATGTGAGGGATTCACCGACCATACTCATCAGTCAGCCTCGGCATCAGCCGAATCCAAGAGATCTAATGATCCTCATTCATCAGTATAAGAAGCACCTGACCACCATCTACTAGAACTACTGTAACTGGTCCAGTTACCAAGTCTCCATGTCTGCTCCTCTGAATGTGTTCTGTGTCTCCTGCTACAGCTAAGCTAGCGATCAAGTCAAGCAATGTCAAAGCAACGTCAAGTGTTATATTCTGCTCATTTGCATGTCTTTCAATAAACCAGCAGGGTTCAGTGTTACTCATAAGAGTTTGACACAAACATTTTAAAATAAACTGATATTTTTGTCATTGATTCCTTTTCTACTGATATTTGTGCACAACATCTTAATCATTTCACCTCCACTGGTTCCTGCGTTCAACAATTGCCCTCAGTTTGGCCAGTTTTAGTGATTAGCTATCAAGTCATGGAGCGTGTCATCTAGACCCAATCTGCAGCCAATCGATTGGAGTACGCTTATTTATTTGGCACGCAGCGCCCTCTCCTCACATTGGATGCTATGATTTATTTTCCATTACAATCTGCTGACTGCACACTCTCCCTCAGCCCTATGCTGTAGCAATGTATTAATAGAACCAACACCAATTTTCCTGTAGGCCTGGCCATTAGTTAAAGGCTCATTGAAATGCCCCTAATTTAGATGTAGTTGGTGATGTGTGAATGTCTGCATGTGCTGTGCAGTGGCTGAGGCTAAAACTAGCAGAGCAGGGGAGTGAAGGTATGCTCTATGATGCGTGGTCCAGCAGTCACCCTCTGGGATTTGTTGCAAGATGGAGTCCAACTTCATTGTCTAACTCAAATCCCAGTTTTCCAAAGCCCACAATCACAAGAAGAGTAAAACCCCCAGGGCATAGACACAACAGAGATGGATTGTGTGGATGAAATTGAAAGGCGAGCAGAGGATGGACAATGAAACACAGGCCTAGGACATTCTACTAGCTTGTGCTAATTAAAATAGTTATTAGATAGTTGTACCAGATAGTATACTGAGGTGCTACATATTCAGTGTCTAGATTACTAGATGTCTTCTCTCTTTCTGTCTTCTATCATCTGTGACTGGCAGATGGGTCTTTGTGCAGAGAGTGTTTCAGCTCTATAGCTGCATTGTTGATGTAGCCAGAAGCTAATGCGTAGCAGTGTAGGTATGAACTAAAAAACACAAACAGGCACCAGACAGCGGAATCCTTGGACATTAAGAGCATTAACACCCTCCTCCCTCCCATCTCAGTGGAATAAAGCTATAGATAACGCGACTAGATAAGGCTCGAGAGAGAGGGGGGCTTTGCAGGGCGGCACTGTACCTTGAAATGGGGATGAAGAAAATGGAAAATGGTGCTGCATGAGATTTTCATAAAGCCATGCATTTTCATTAACCGTTCAGCGAGGCACTCAGCAGTTCACAAAGACATTTAGATTTTTTTATTATCGTAAATCTCATTTCCAGCTGAGAAGGGATATACAACGGAAGGAAAGTGGGGTCACTGGGGTGTGGTGAGGATGCTACCAGAAGATAATAACTGAGCTATTTTTTTTTGCTGTCAAACAGTAGCAAATTAGCTCTTCTGTTTTCCCACCATCGCTAATGGGTTAGAACAAATCCTGTCATTGATAATTCTTCATTACTAGCTTGTTTGTGACCATAACTCAACCAGAATACTTTTTAAAAGCCCCCTTTTAAAAACCTTAATCTAAGATTTGAGATTATCTATAATTGTTGACAAACAAATCTGGTTATCAATAAATTTGCCATGCCATTGGTCAGAGTTAAAAAGCACACATTTCAGAGGAATTCCATTATTAAAAAAAAACAGCGACTGTTTGAACTAAGGCCACAGTAAATATCCATCAGCAGAGTTTATCGAGACGGTAACAGGACCCTCCACCATCATCATGAAGAAAAACATGCTTTTGTACATGTTTAGGGCTCTACAGTTTTGCTGCTGTAACCCTGGTGTTTAGTTCTCTTTAACCTAATATTCGAGGTGTTTGGTATATATATTAGGGGTGCAACGGTTCACGGTATGTATCGAACCGTTTCGGTGCGGCCTGTTCGGTTTGGTACACTTGCGTACCGTTTCGGTATTTTTATTACATAATATAAATGTATTATTAGCGCGATATTAAGCGCAGTGGAACAATGTTCCTAGGCGAGTTTCCGCACGGACGCTATTGAGTGACGAGCACGAGTAGGAAAATGGCATCATGGCAACAGTAAAAGAGAAGCCAGAGCTAGAAGACGGTCTCCTGTTTGGGAACACTTTGGCTTCTCTGTTAAAATACATAACGGAGATAGACGAGTGGATAAATTTAAAGTTGTATGCCGACATTGTTCCACGGAGATCGGTCAGGCAACACATCTAACATTTTCTACTGCTGGAGATATTGTCACTGCAACCAGATCTGTGCTCTCTTCAGAAAATGTGGATAGGTTTCAAGTTTTTAGCCAATCTTTTTATTACTAGTTGCAATATTTCATTTTTTATTTAAAAAAATGTGTTTTTCTTAATAAAGAGTGCAATTTATTTAAAATATCACCCAAATGTGTCACTTTTATTTATTTCATGCAAGAATTCTATTGTGTATTGGCAGCTTTTCAAAATAAAGATTATGTAAATTCTTATTGTTTAACCGAACCGGGTTAACCAAACCGAACTCTCCAAGACACTGTACCGAACCGAATACGATTTTAGCGTACCGTTACACCCCTACTATATATATAATTTTATTTTGGCAATATAGAAGCATTAGTTTGGTAGTAAGGTCTTTATTTTCATTCGACCATAGTTAACCCTTAAAAGTCCAGGGCCTTTTTTACTTATTAATATCTTTGAAACGTTTTTTGTGGCTTCTTTTTTTTTTGCATAAATAATTTTCCATTTGATTACACAATAAATCCACATCAAACCTGAAATTGTACAAAAAATACAATTCCGAATAGTACATTTTTTACTTCAAAAAATGATTTTTTAATGATTTATAACAAAATTATAATAAAAATGTATAAATCTGCCTCAGAAAACAAAATAAGAAAGCCAGGCAAAACCAAAACACTGGTTCAAGTATGGATCTGTATAATTTTGCGATGATTCGGAAATAACTGAAATCTCTGCCAAAGTGACTAATTTAAACAGGGAATTTTTCTGATGCAGCTCAAACTCAACATCATTACACTAAGAAAATGGGCTACTTGCACCGAGCCTTGTGACACACTTCCTTTCTGGTTTTGCATGTGTTGCCAATTTTCAGTCCTACTGCAATCATCTTTTACTCAACCTAAATGAGCCTTAAAATGTTCCCGAAACAAACAAGTTTTTACATTTCAGTGACTGCAGGAGAACAACACAGGAACCTGCTGATGTCGACACCCGTGAACGTCTGATCCTCCAATTGTCAGGAGAAAACAGGAGTCATTTTCAGGTTACTTTGTTTATAGCCGTAGGTAGTTTTTACAGATATGTGTTGGTTAAAGTCCTCAAAACACTAACTTTAACGATTCATTCATATTCACAACATATAATCAATAATTCACTTTTTTGATCCTAAGTTTGATCCACCTGTGAGGTGCGGGAAGGATTATCTCGGAGAAGTGTTCACCAACACAGATTTGTAAAGAATATTTGAGAGTAACGGCTCTTTTCTGTTCGTTTTTATGGGTTTCAGATGTTTGAGTTCAGCTCATGCATAATGAGAGCGTTCTGTTTATATTTTTGCTCAGTGTGCATAGTTAAAATCATAAAGGGAAAATGTTTTCTTTCAGTGTTGAAACAAACACAAGATGCATGGACCGATGATTGTCTTTAGTTTCAGGCAAAGCGTTCATTGACAGAATCCATCACTGAATGAAAACTTGTAAATATAGCAAACCGTTTAAAACTGTTTTGAAAAGTTGTGTTGCTTCATTATAGTCATTCGGTGAGAGCTGGATTCTGCTGTAGCTGTTGCCAAAACAAAAGCCCCAGCACAAAGAGAGCTATGAAAACACGTACAGCTAAAACACTACGGGCTAACATGATGAGAAACGGAACAAGGGAACAGAAAGCAATGTTTCGTTGGTAAAGAAAAGAGAACATCTCTTAGCTTCAGTAAATAGAGGAAAATGTAGTCGACGTGGGCAACACAGAACACTGAGCTTCTCTTGTTGAATTATTCAAAGCGCAGCCAAACAAGCATTCCGATATGTCTCCAACCCTAAAAATATTTTCAAAATACTGTCTCCTCCTCAGCTGTAATAACAGCCAGCGAGTCTCTTCTCAAAGCAGACTCTTGCTTTTAGAGGCTGTGAGCCGTATTCCTGTGTTTGAACTGTGGCTTACCCCCTTTAGAAACTATTCTGCTTTTCTACAGGAGTGTGCACAGACACTGGCCTGTATTTCCATCTATTACTTGGATGTAAGTCTGCTCTCTTTCCTCTCTGGCTTTGGATCTGTTCAGTGTAAAACACAAATTCCTGGATTATTTCATCACGAGCATTAATTCCTGAAGAAAGTTGTACTTATTTCAGTGTCTACTGCGCACAAGTTGCTCTTAAACCAATTCCTGGGGTTCATTTATCATACGACCCCGAGGCAGTGAGGCATTACATAGCAAAATAATATAACTTACTTGGCATTTCAGCAGACGACAACCAAAACTGGCTCGAATGCTTTTTGGGAATGAGTCTCTCTTCCCCAGAGCTGTGGACATGCACTGTCAGAACAATGATATAACTGGCCTAGTCTCCTCTCTTGTCCATTCACATCAGCGTGAGCAGGAAAAGGGGAGATCTTGTTGACTCTTCAGGCTATTTCTATGGATAACAAACTAAAGTAATGTCCTGCATCATTCTCAGCCATACACACAGCAAACACACACACACAAACGCACGCACACGCTCGCACACACACAATCAGGATTCATTTGTTTGTGATTTATGTAGATTCTGGAAAGTACATTTCTTCTACCTGAAAATGTTGCTTTTTTAAAATGTAAGGGATAGTGTGAAGGAAAGTATTATTTGAACTTTTGCAGAACCACAGTGAAAAGGATTAGAGGATGAGCAGTTCATGCATTTATTGTGAAACAGAATTGCAAAAAAAAAAAACAATTTTAATAAAAGTGAATTTCCTAAGGGAAATGTGTGAGTGCTGGTAGCAGTTACATTTATCCACTACATCAATCTTTCATAATTTGGTTGTGAATGAGTATGAACAGGGCTGGTGCTGATCACCACTGAGCATGACTTTCTATTGAAATCTCTATGTTCATTAGAAATCAGAAAAATCATCAGAAAAATTAGAGATATGGGCCCCAAGACTTTAGTCTTTAGATTTCTCTGACAAACAATTTGTTGCATTTGACAAACAGAATGGAAAAGATGTTGGGAAATCACACTTTATGATTAAGTTTTATCCGACTGAGTTTCACAGCAATACAAATGTACCTCCAGCATTCTCTGCAACATCAGTCTCAGAAATGTGTGGCGTAGTAACATTCTCCATGTTTCAGATTGTGTAGGGCTAATAAACCTAGTAAACTTTTACTAAAATAAACTAGTTATACTAACCTCAAGAGTAGCTCCAGGAACCGTAGTTTAGACACAGAACTCACTTAATTAAGGGAACTGTTTGACAGAGTATCATCTCACAACCTGCAGAAGACTCCTGTCCATAAAAGCAATGAACGAGTGTTAAAATGTCCACCATGGCCAAGAGCAAAGAGCTGTCCAAGACCTACACAAAGTGAAGAGGCTATACGACCATCTCCAACATTTTGGTAAAAACGTCACAGCGGTTCGGGAGATTAGACACAAATGAAGAAACAAAATAACCACCAGCCTGTCAGTTTGGGGAGTCCATGTCAGACCCAACCTTGCTTTTGCGCCAATTCCAGTCTGATCTGTCATTCGGTCATTAAGATCCTGTTTCAGATTACGTGGGGAATTGAGCAGGAAGTCCAAGAGGCTCAGGCTTTGTCGGCTCCTTCCGATTACCCATGAACAAATTATTTGTTCCTGAACGTCTCAGGGACCATGTCCAGAGGTGGTGTCATGCCTCCAGGATGTTCGCATATCCTGGAGATTGTATTACTGAAGCAGTCATCCGGCAGAGGTTCTAGTGGCCTCTCCGGGAGAACATCCAAACCTTTGTCCAGTCATGTTCGACCTGCGCTCAAATCAAGACTGAGTTGACACCCCAGCAGGTCTTTTACAACCTCTGGAGGTCCCCTCTTGTCCTTGGTCTCACATAGCAGTCAACTTTGTAGTGGGTCTTCCCCCTTTTTTAAGGGAAACACCATTGTTCTCACCTCCGTAGACCATTTTTCCACTTCCAAGTCTGGAGGGATCTTTGTCGACACTTGGGGGCTCCTGTCTCCATTTCATCTGGTTTCCACTCTCAGGCCAATGGACAATTCCATCTCAGTCCTCTGCTTTGTGTCCAAGTTCCCTAGCACCCGATGTGAGATTAATCCCTGGGCGGAATATGCTCACAACTCCCTTCCATTGGTTTCCATGGGTCTCTTCCCCTTAGCCTCCTCTCTTGGGTCATTTCCCTTCACCATTTACTTCTGCTGCCGTCGCTTGATGGATCATCAGCGATTGCGCATGATCACCATTCTCCTTTCTCTTCTCACTCTTTCTCTGACTGTTACCAAGCCACCGTCTGTGAGTTATCGCTACCTACTTGACATCCATTGCATTGACTGTCTGAGGTCTTCTCCTAGTCTGAAATGCATGGATCTGAATTTCTCTACATCTTGAGTGAGTTAAATTTCCTCTCTGGATGTTCGGTGGTTGCTGGATCTAGGAGGCTCTCAACGGCCCACTAGCTCCTGCCTACTAGCTCCTTGGTGCTCACCGTGTGAGATCGATTGTTTGGTATTACTGAGGGAATTGACTTTTGCGAGAACTGAGTCTAATTGGCTGCCTGGCATCATGTTTGAAAGAGAAGAAATGTTCCCCATAAAAGACAGCGTTTAATGCACATTTTTGAATATTGAATAAAAAAACCCTGGATGGAAATGCCAAGATGCCCATTCATATGCGCATAAAAAATAATGCTAACAACTGAGTAGGACAAACTTTTTAAGAAATGCATTTATGGAATTTATACTAGAATGCTGCGCAATACAATCTGACCTGTGGCGTAATGGGGCGGAATTATTGGATTAGCTGATGAAGTGATTTCATCGCACAACATCTGAAACATTGCTTTGGTCGTTCTAAAACTCTTTAAGCAAAGTCTCTGATCTAAGTGGTTCAAGATCATCAGCTCCCAAAGCTGTCTCAACCAGCTGCGTTCTCAAAGAACAGGGTCCCGCCTCCAAAAACAAGATCACATGACTGCGCATATTGCGTTTCGTATATGTGTTCTAAGATGCAAGTAAGTAATTATATGCAAAAAAATCTTCTAACACAGCCACTTCCATTTAACGGCAGTCGTAGGCTACTGGATCAGGTGATCAACTAGAGACCAAAAGGTTGCTGGTTCGATCCCCAGCTCCACTAGGAGTCGAAGGTGGGCTGAGTGTTGAAACTCTCTCCCGCCTTAGACAACCATTACTGTGGAGGCCTTGAGCAAGTCACCAGTTCCCTCGCAGCTCCCCTGGGTGCCACAGCTATGGCTGCTCACTTCTCCAAGTGTGTTTGTTCACTGCTGTGTGTGTGTCCATTTCAATGGGTAAAATGCAGAGCACAAATTCCTCATAGGGTCACTCCCAAACTTGGTCCTCATGTTACTTTCAAATTTTTCCTTTGATATTTAGCACCAGTTTGTCAGGAAGTGACAATTTTGTGCTCTTGAAATCGTTTGATGGAAACATGGCTAATAAGTGTGTGTAAAAAGTGCATAAAAGTTCATAGAGAAAAAAGTTTTAGTTTGCTCAGAAATCAGTAAACCAGTAGAAAACATTGTTTAAATGAGACTTTCTGTTTGGGAGATTGGTCACAGTGATGTCAAAGCCCAAACATGAGCATCGGAGCTCAGTGGGGAGTCTGTCATTAATGAGATGCTGCATATCACCTCCAAAAGGTCACCTCCTTTTGGTTACTTATACTCTTCTGAATTAAACCAACCCAACGTATAAGTTGTAATATGTAAAATGTAAACTTTTATTTCATTTGTATATCTCTGTGGTTTTTATTGAAATGTTTGTATTTAGCATGTACTATAAACAACAAAATCTTATTGATTCATTTTTAAATCCAGTCATTTTTTGTGACATTTGTAAATGTATTTCAGGAGAAAACAACCAGGGAACTGCATCTGTCACCCATCTATCCATTAAGCCTGCTTACCTGGTCTCCAGTTGACATTGTCTGAGCTTCTCCCTCCCCAGAACTCCTCACTGAAGGTTATAACATGGACATGATCCACGTCCGGACAGCTTGCCTTGTACATTAGCACTCGGCCCTTCATGCTCCCACTACAGCTTAGGCTCTGGTGGTGAACTTGCAGATAATGTTGAAATGTTGTGCTTGTTAAACTAAATTAATGTGAGCCATAATATTTACATTTATCTACAAGTAAATATATCGTGCCTTATTTTATCTCAGCCATCAACTGTTCCAAACCTGCCTGCAATTCAACCGATTATCACAAATCATACGCATTTACAGCAGGAGATGTCAGTGGTCCATCATTTTGAAAAGCAATTGTTTGTATTCTACAAGGGAAGAAAATTATATAAGTGAGGGGCTTGCTGAAGGGAGAGAAAATGGTTGAATACATTTCCATTGCTTTAACAATTAATGGAGGGAAAGGAACCCATAAATCCATGAATCGGGTCAAACACCACTTCCCCAATCAGAAAACCATCTGTTCTGTATGCCATGAAGAAAAAAAACACTGAGCTTATGAAGAAGCACAACGAAAGCATTGTGTCTTTAACAATGAATCACAAAAACAGCAAACATTGTGGTTGTAAACAGATTGGGAAGCTCGTCCGCACACTCTCTCTCAGAGACAGACTGCACTGTGGGAGTGAGTTTGACCCTGACAGCTGTGGCAAAGCAGGAATGTAAAGTTAAGACCTCGGGAAAGGAATTGAGAAAAGGGGGATGAGCGTTGTTCTCCCAGTATCAGTTGATCAATGTCATCTCCATCCTCCAGCCAGCGCTGCGTTCTATTTTTAGAGCTTCGATTCAACCTCCCCTTCAAACACTCTACTTGCATGCAACCCCCACTTTCATTCCCAGTTACTGCTGGTTCTTTGCTATGTCGCAAATACAAAATAGAGATGCGCACAGGAATTTATTCTTCCCTTTGAAAATGGACAATGTGTGTCTACGAACATTACGGTTGCAAAAAAAAAACCTAACAAATATATACAATACATGCATAACGGTTGCAAAGAGTAGGTTCTTGTATCGTGTGTAGATAGTTTTTTTTTAATCAAAATAAAATTTAAACACCAAAAAAACATTTGTTGAATCCATGATGGTCAGTAATTAAGATGAATCTATAAAATGTGAGAAAAAGCACAATTTTCTGTTTCATTTTAAAAATAATAACAAATCATAAAATAAAAATATAAAAAAAAAACATTTCAGTTTGACTTGTTCCTGGAGACCAAATTTAAATCCAACACTTTTAGTTACCGCGATTTCACCAGATTAACCCTTAGAAGTCTGAGGCCTTTTTTTTTTATAATTTGCTCTAATAAATTATCTTTAAAACAGTTTAAATACTTAAATACTTTCGCATACCTTTCACAACAAACCTGAAATTGTATGAAATTACAATTCCAAGTATTACATTTTGTCCATTTGTATATCACAGCTCTTGTACTTCCAAGTGTTATCTCTTCTTTTCACCACTAGATGGCACTAAAGGAACTAATTTGGGGTATGTAAAATGTAATGGAAAATTGTGCTTTTTCTCACATTTTTTTTACAAAAAATTACAGAACAAACTCTGTGCCATAATTCTTGTAATGTTCGTTTACAAGACCTGCAGTCATACGTTCCCTCCAGATGCCTCCATTTAGAAAATGAACAGAGTCTGGTGGTCCCATCTCAGAGCGGCAAAAAATCTCTCACCAGGGGTTTGTCTCATTTATAAAAGAGTGTGTAGAATTGTGACTAAAACTAAACGTACGCAAATGTTCCACCGCAAACACGCCTCATCCACACCATATATAGTCAATGCAAAGTAGCTCATTAATATTTTTGGACTCCTAGACCCAATAACATGAGCTTTATTTATTTATTTATTTATTTATTTTAGGGTTTTTTTTTGCTCATTTTGGTTTTGTTCTTTATTCTTTCTTGTATTCAATTAACCTAATCGCATGTTTTTGGGATTGTGGGGGAAACCGAAGTACCCGGAGGAAACCCACGCAAGCATCGAGAGAACATGCAAACTTCTTCCAGGAAGGTCACCACCAATCTTCTAACTGGAAGACCACAGTGCCACCCACTTCACCACAGTGTATTAGTATTTGTAGTTTCGCTTGTCAAATTTACAGACATTTTAGTGCCTTCTGTGTATTTTAAATGTAGTTTTCAAGATTGGTTTGATATAAGGTGTGATTTATAAGTTATAACGTATGCTACAAAGATCTTTTTTAACAAATACCTGTGTTTTCGAATTTCCACTAGATGTCACTAATACCTCAAATATCCAAAGTACCTTATTTTTTGGCTCATAAGATGCACTTTTTCTTCCCCAAAACTGAGGGGGAAAAGTTGGTGCATCTTATCGAGCGAATGCAGAGCGCCGCGAAGTCCGGTCACGGCCGTATGAGAGGCGTAAGAGCTCCTGAGCTAGGCCGAAGCCGCGGCCATATTTGTACACCCGGCGCTGCGCGCTGACGTCATCGCCCATCTCTGCCATAGCGCAGTCGTAACGAAAACTGGGGAAAAAACTACATTTCCCACAATGCCTTTGGCTTCCGCATCCATACTCACGAGCGAAACTACAGAGCTCAGCTGCCGTTTCTCACACATTAAACGTAAGACTCTTGCATTTGAGCGATCTCTCACGCTACAAACCCGATTTTTTACGCTAAAATACATTTCAAGATGTGAAATGGGCACAGCTAATAGTTTATCTGCAATGTTTCTTGAGCCTGATGTGACGCGTGTGCCGGATAGCCAGTGGAAAAAGAAGGAGCTTCAAGACGAGCACATCATCCCAAACTCAAACCTTTATTTTTAGGCTCCTTCAGCGTCAAAAAACAAAAGTAAACAATAAACAGCAGGGTAGCGGTCCCAGGGGAAGAGCAGCGCACACACTCGTCTCTCCCTCTCTCCTCGCACAGACACACACACTGAGGGTTTGGGTGGAGCTCTTAAAAGGCAACATACATACAAATACAATGTGGTACATAGACCTAGCAGTGGACGTTACACTTACATTAAGGAGTAGTTACATTTATTTTACATTAAAATAATTATTAATTAATTATTAAATAATTATTTTTTTACATCTGGGGGTGCCCAGATTCTTTTAAAGGTTTAAAGGGGGGCTCGACTAAAAAAGTTTGAGAACCACTGTATTATTACTAATGTGGGGGCAATCTTACTAGCTATTATTAGTAATGTAGTGACAATGTTACTGGCTATTATTAGTAATGTAGTGACAATGTTACTGGCTATTATTAGTAATGTAGTGACAATGTTACTAGCTATTGTTAGTAATGTAGTGACAATGTTACTAGCTATTATTAGTAGTGTAGTGACAATGTTACTGGCTATTATTAGTAATGTAGTGACAATGTTACTGGCTATTATTAGTAATGTAGTGACAATGTTTCTGGCTATTATTAGTAATGTAGTGACAATGTTACTGGCTATTATTAGTAATGTAGTGACAATGTTACTGGCTATTATTAGTAATGTAGTGACAATGTTACTGGCTGGTATTAGTAATGTGGTGACAATGTTACTGGCTATTATTAGTAATGTGGTGACAATGTTACTGGCTATTATTAGTAATGTGGTGACAATGTTACTGGCTATTATTAGTAATGTGGTGACAATGTTACTGGCTATTATTAGTAATGTAGTGACAATGTTACTAGCTATTATTAGTAATATGGTGACAATGTTACTGGCTATTATTAGTAATGTAGTGACAATGTTACTGGCTATTATTAGTAAATGTAGTGACAATGTTTCTGGCTATTATTAGTAATGTAGTGACAATGTTGCTGGCTATTATTAGTAATGTAGTGACAATGTTACTGGCTATTATTACTAATGTAGTGACAATGTTACTGGCTATTATTAGTAATGTAGTGACAATGTTACTGGCTATTATTAGTAATGTAGTGACAATGTTACTGGCTATTATTAGTAATGTAGTGACAATGTTTCTGGCTATTATTAGTAATGTGGTGACAATGTTACTAGCTATTATTAGTAATGTAGTGACAATGTTACTGGCTATTATTAGTAATGTATTGACAATGTTACTGGCTATTATTAGTAATGTAGTGACAATGTTACTAGCTATTATTAGTAATGTAGTGACAATGTTACTGGCTATTGTTAGTAATGTAGTGACAATGTTACTGGCTATTATTAGTAATGTAGTGACAATGTTACTGGCTATTATAAGTAATGTAGTGACATTGTTACTAGCTATTATTAGTAATGTAGTGACAATGTTACTAGCTATTATTAGTAATGTGGTGACAATGTTTCTGGCTATTATTAGTAATGTAGTGACAATGTTTCTGGCTATTATTAGTAATGTAGTGACAATGTTACTGGCTATTATTAGTAATGTGGTGACAATGTTACTGGCTATTATTAGTAATGTAGTGACAATGTTACTGGCTATTATTAGTAATGTAGTGACAATGACACTGGCTATTATTAGTAATGTAGTGACAATGTTACTGGCTATTATTAGTAATGTAGTGACAATGTTACTAGCTATTATTAGTAATGTAGTGACAATGTTACTAGCTATTATTAGTAATGTAGTGACAATGTTACTAGCTATTATTAGTAATGAGATGACAATGTTACTTGCTATTATTAGTAATGTAGTGACAATGTTACTAGCTATTATTAGTAATGTAGTGACAACTTTACTAGCTATTATTAGTAATGTAGTGACAATGTTACTAGCTATTATTAGTATTGTAGTGACAATGTTACTGGCTATTATTAGTAATGTAGTGACAATGTTACTAGCTATTATTGGTAATGTAGTGACAATGTTACTAGCTATTATTGGTAATGTAGTGACAATGTTACTGGCTATTATTGGTAATGTAGTGACAATGTTACTGGCTATTATTAGTAATGTAGTGACAATGTTACTGGCTATTATTAGTAATGTAGTGACAATGGTACTGGCTATTATTAGTAATGTAGTGACAATGGTACTGGCTATTATTAGTAATGTGGTGACAATGTTACTGGCTATTATTATTAATGTAGTGACAATGTTGCTGGCTATTATTAGTAATGTAGTGACAATGTTACTGGCTATTATTAGTAATGTGGGGGCAATGTTACTGGCTATTATCAGTAATGTAGTGACAATGTTACTGGCTATTATTAGTAATGTAGTGACAATGTTACTGGTTATTATTAGTAATGTAGTGACAATGTTACTGGATATTATTAGTAATGTAGTGACAATGTTACTGGCTATTATTAGTAATGTAGTGACAATGTTACTGGCTATTATTAGTAATGTAGTGACAATGTTACTGGCTATTATTAGTAATGTGGTGACAATGTTACTGGCTATTATTAATAATGTAGTGACAATGTTACTAGCTATTATTAGTAATGTAGTGACAATGTTACTAGCTATTATTAGTAATTTAGTGACAATGTTACTAGCTATTATTAGTAATGTAGTAACAATGTTACTGGCTATTATTAGTAATGTAGTGACAATGTTACTGGCTATTATTAGTAATGTAGTGACAATGTTACGTCTAGGTTACTTGCGTAACCCCACGTTCCCTGAATAGGGAACGGAGACGTTAGTCGGGATTAGACCGACTGAATGGGAGGGAATCACCGTGAGAGCGACTGACGAACATATTAACGGGCAAATTAATTTGCAGGCGAAGGTGATTGATTAGCAATCAGCCGGGTATAAAGCCGGGCGTGCCTAAGCCTCAGTATGCAATTTTCCGAGGAGCTGGACCCACTTACCTCCCAGCTTACCTCAGATCCATGACTTCCAGGGCATGGCGAAGGGTAACGTCTCCGTTCCCTATTCAGGGAGCGTGGGGTTACGCAAGTAACCTAGACGTTC